>JARHVA010006294.1:320000-530000 GCA_037957365.1 Torreya grandis
ATATATTAAATTAAAAATCAGTGAATTCTTAATTTATGCACATATTTTACTTCCTTATTTATCTCATTTCATTTTATCCAATTAGGATCTAGTATTCTCATATTTACCATTTTTTGATAAAATAACAGCTTAGGAACCACTCCCTTCTAGTATGCTACTCTCCCCTTTTATAGAATCCCCCTCACTAAATATAGTGATGGAAGGGTAGTGATGCCCCACAAATCCCATGTGATATCCAACTATATTCACTCAAATTAAAATACACTTTGACCAATTGCCTTGCAACATGTGATCTCATTCAATGTATTACTTTAACTATTATTAATCAAAAAAATTAATAATAATTTAAGGATAGTTAGAAAAATAAATTAGTCAGTTGGAATTCATGGCCCACACTCCTCACTAGTTCATATAAATAAAATGTTAGTAGAGCATGGCAATCCAAAATTTATAGAATAATTATTTAAGAATAATTTTATAAACATGCTTCTAGTTCACTCAATTCAAGAACTGACTTATTATCTCTGTTGGGTTAGTTCCATAGGATTAGGATAATATCACCAATCTATATTAACCTATGTGTAAATGTGAAATAGTGATTTTATGGTCACCTACAATTTTTTTTGTTTGTTACATGTTTTTGATCTAGAACCTTGATGATATGAATAGATCTAGAAATTGGCCTCCTTTTCCTTGAAACCCTAAATGTGATTATGAGAGATAGAAATGTGGTAAAATGAGGGAATTATAATGGGTTGATCTGACCCCAATCACCCCCATATGATTATTTTCCACTTCCTATGTATCTAATACTCGAAGGATGTAAATCAAGCCATGTGTAGTTCTCCTACCTAGTGTGATTGTGCACTTACGATTCCTTACTATGTGTATGTAACTAATGATTGATCTTGATATTGGACAATGATTTATTATGCTTACCTTTTGAGTATTTATAATTGGCCTATGAATTATCCTAGTGATAAATTTTCAAATTATAAATATTATAGTTGATTTTATCAATGTGAAAAAGTGTATAGATGTATATCAGATAAGTTCCCAAGTCCATTTTGAATTAAACCTTGGTTATTTTATATATGGATCCATCTTAATAATTTCTCATGCAAAAAACATGATAGGATTATAGGTGAACACTAAGGATGGCTTTGTTTTTTTATAATAGATGTTGTTAATAGTGGGTCAATTCTAACTCGGTCAATCAGTATCAACTAATGGTACTAAACAGGCTTGATCAACCAAATTATGTACATGTAGACAAAAATGAGAATCTAGAGATGTTTTTTCAATATATTTAGTATGTTTTAAGTAAAAATTTAGGTTTATATAGGTTTATTTTAGTAAAATATAAGGGTTGACTTATAATATAAGATGCAAGTGTGGGAGGATGAAAAACTAGGACCTTGTTTGGGTGCTCCAGTCATGCATGGTAAATATGAGTCAAGATTACCATTGTCAATTAGTGAAGACCAAATATTAGTATCTAAAAAGTCCCCCATTTTATTCTATTAATGAATTTGATATGGTAAAGGGATAAAATATACCTAAGTGCTGACAACACATTTTTTATTTTTGGAGATGACTCAAAATGTATATCTTTTTCTATAACCTATATTGAGAATGTAGTAGTTAATGTCTTGTTGGCATAATATTTTGTTTGGGTACAAAATGTGGTTTTATATAAATAGTGTAAAGGACAATAAATACACACTCTATTAGTAGGGGAGGCTCCCTTTATTGACACTTGAAAGGTGAAAAAATAGAATATTTATAGTTATATAATTCAAAAATATTATTGGGAGCTTTGTTTATGAATAGAAAAGAATGTATTTAGTAGATGGTGTAAGAGAGGAAGATAATATTTAAGAATAAAATAATTAAATAAATACATATCTCAAAACTTTGGAATATATCTAGGATAGAGACATTTCAACTATAAATAATAATCACTAAATAATAACAAGAAAGGTACAAAGTCATTTAAATATTGTATTTTTCCACAAGAAAAACACCCAACTTTTTATTTTCTCTCCAAAAATGGTTTACTTGTCAAAAATTCACATTTATAATGATTTTAATCCATATTTATAAGTTAGATGTTGAATAACTACCTCATAAATACATGTAATTAATTTTTTGAAAAAGAGTTTCCATTGCATTTTTTAATTTATCAAATTATCTCATAAAGTAAAACTAAAATTATTTTAAGCTATAAAAACATAATAAAAAGTACAATAGACAAATAGAAATAGTAAGAGATAAATTCAAGAAGAGGGAAAATAAATAAAATATTTACTATTATGGGTTGATGGCTAATTAGAGGCCATCATTTGTCCTTGTTTTTTCCCTAAGATGACTATAATATTAAAGCTCTAAACTTATGGATTGTAGCATGTATATTTTATTATTTTTGAAGGACTATATTTTATAATCATGTCATCCAAGTGATAATAACTTCATTCATTCATTTATTTCTCTTGAAAAAGCTTGGAACACTTTTACTTCGTTCAATTAGAGTGTTACGAATGCCACTCAATTTTTTCATGGCATGTAAATTGAAGTTATTGACATAGAAGAATTCTTATTTGATCATTATTTGGATTTTTAATTTTATTTCTATAGTTTTAAATGGATTAATATCTTCATTTTTAATCAATTAAAAATGGATAGACTAAATAGCAACATTAATTTATATCATGGGATCATTAAAAGGTTTACCATATTTTTGAAAATATTTCAAAGAATTTTCAAAAACACTATTTTCCATTAACATTTTAAAATAATAAAATTAATAAATTATTTTCTAATTTTATAAATATATGTTCAAATTTAAGGATATTCCCATTAGAATGAGCTATTTCCTCCAAATCTTTTGCTACATTGTTCAATAATCCACTCTCTTTAGATATTGTTTCATTTATTCTGTAATTGTTATTTGATATTATTTAATAAGTCCATACTCTATTGTTACTTCATTAATTAGTTTGATTTGATTAAAAAAAAATATACCCAAATTTTCTTAACTCCGCCATGGTTATTGTATTTGTGAATGCTTACAACAAAGTTCATAGCAATATCTTCAATGGGAATTAAATCTAGGATAAAATCCATGGGAACATCATCTTGACTCAATAATGTCTTTATATATGTGCTGGATAATTTTTTTTAGGATGATAAATAGTGGGTTTTAGTCAATAGGGTTGAGATAAAGTCCCTCTTCTACTAGCAGATGGAGATACCTTTATGAAAAAGAAAGATAATACTAGAAATAAAACTATTTACATAAAAAATGGTATTTTATATGAGGGTATTAATTTAACCTAAAATTAACAAATGGTGGTAAAAATTAAATGTAGGAGGGAGATAGTACAGGGGAGAAAAATATGGAATAGAAATGGAAGAAAAGGGATGATTCTAGATAGCCAAAAATGGAAACTTACTAGAACAATCTAAAAATGGAAATCTAGTTTAGGAAACCTTTATCATGAAAATTGGATAGGAAAGACATATTATGGACATAATAATAAAATACTTATGAATAAAACTAGGAAAGGAATAAACAACTCCTTTGTATTTCCTCATAAAAATAAATAGAAATCTTATTCTTAAACCACCAAAGCTTCACAATGATCGATATTCTTAATGAAGATTCATAAAATTTTCCAAAATAAATTTTTCATATACATTAAATATGTAACAATAAAGATCATCAACATTAAGAAAGAAAAAGAATAAAAAATATTAGCATACATTATTCATTCACAAAAAATTTGGGCACAAAGTCTAAAAAAAATTTGTATTGATTCCTTCCCAAGTTTATAGTACAAACTTTGCTTTCTGTCTTTTCCAAAATATATTTTACTATCTAAAAACCATTCAAATGAGCTTGAAACTTCTTAACCACCTTTTTTACAGTCTATAATACATGTAAAAACACATTGACTAAAAGTGCAACTTGAAAATTATAAAAGTGGCTTGAATTTTTTTCACAACTTAAATATATATAAAAAAAATCTAAGAAAAATTACATGAAATAAAATGTACAAAAATGCACAACCTGAAATTTTGAAAATGACTTTGAAAATTTACAAGTATTAGATTTATACTATACAATTTTCACTAATCATCTTCATTATCAAACATGATCTAGAATTATTATTTTTATTATTTATTCTATTGTAGATTTTTCCTATATTAATCAAATCTCTTCATGGTTTATTTCACTTTAATTTCATTAATGCCATCTATATGAATGAAAGAAATTTATGAATCATAGTGAAGATTAAGATCTTGAGTGAGGTTAGTTGAAGTCTCTTCAAAATTTTATCAAAGTTATCAATAATATTTTGATGTTTGTAAAATTTTCAGATTGATTCATAGTTGGATGCATATTTTGGGTTCAATTTTTTTCAACTAATTATTTGAACTCATATACAATTTCTTGTTTTGAAATGATTTTTTTCATCATCCACAAATAAATAAGAAATGTTATCAATTTATCCACGCATTTCCATTATTACATCAACTACCAATGACTGGGACTATATTCATTTCTTCAAACATTATTAAACGATGAGAGTTTAAAATTTTGTAGCACCTAAAAACTCTGAGAGATATGTAATATTTTATAGTTTTATAAATAATTTGGAAATGAGATCATATCAATTAACATATGAGAAGAATTATAGTTTCGGTATCATCTACTTCCACTTACCTATTTTGATGGTGTATTTGTATTCATTTTATTTTGTAATGTCATATTCATATTTGATCATAGCATAAATAGTCATGGCTATATTTATTGTTTTGATCCATTGCTATATCAAGTTATCAGACCATTCATTTGTTTCTCTCCTCTTGTTCCCAATTTCCTTATCTATGTTTTGTGTTTTAGAATACAAAATTTGATTAACAATAGAAGATATGGAAGAAGGAATTGGTTTAACCAACTTCTAAACAAATGATGTAAGTTGTTCAAAATTTTATTTTAGTTTATTTGGTGGCTTTGTCCTCGCCCATATTTTTCAAAGATAGTACCAATTTTAAACTATACATTCTCTTTAAATCCTTCTTTTCTAGCTTCCCCATATGCACTTTTGATATTTGATAGTCAGTGGCACTGACATTATCTTTATCTTTTCTGGTCAGAGGGATTGGCACCTTAGCATATCTTTATCATTTCTCATCTATAATTATTCAAGAAATTTTTTTGGGTTTATTAATTTAGTGAGGAGAAAGAATGCTTAAGACACTAAAATCATTTTTTTTGTGGCTTTAAATCTTTATTTCTCACTTTTACCACTTAATTTAACCAATCAAGGACCTTTATGTTAGGTGGTTATTGTACAATTATATGATATGATTAATTTTGAGTGTTTAGAAGAGGATTGAAATCAACCAAAGATTGATAATCAATAGGTTTATCATCATCTTGATCTAATTTAGGTGATTTAATGCTAGTTTTGGGGATTGAGATAGTGGGAGATTCAAAATATTGAGGAAGAAATGGAGGTAATCAACTAGTTACTTGAGGATGAGTGAATGTATGAAGCAACAAAGAAGTATATGTATCTATGAATTTATGATTTGTATTCACAACCAAGCTTTGAGCATGATTAATTTTCACATGATAAGTATCAATGTCATGTAAATACAAAGATTACTTAAAGAATTTTATCCTAGCCTTTTGATTTTTGATTTTAGTGGTTTATGCAGTTGAGAAGTCATTAAGACTGCTTCAAGTCTTTTTTTCAAAATTAATTATTTATAATTATTGCTTATCCAATAGAAGATAAACCTTACTCTTTTTATTTTTTGATGAGCACTACCCACTTCAATTTATTTCATGGGTGCTTAAAAACCTACTTTGTCCATATTGATGCCTATATTTTTCAACCATATGAGTGTTCTATCCAACATTGTTTTAGTTTTGACTTCCAAAGATGTATATTCTTCTTTGTTATAATAAATGAATAGAAGAATAATTGACTAAATATTTGATTCTTCACATTTTACTAAATATTTCTTGGAGATTTTAGATTTTTTGAATTAAATGACGTGTTTTAGAGTGAAGTGAACACAATCATGACCCTGAACTTCTATTTCATCTTCACAATCCATTCAAAAATATTCAAACTAGGGTACATGTTGGTATGAGTAACTAATATTATTTTTGAACATACCTCTACCATAAAATTAAGGTCTATTTTAATAACCAAATAGTGATTTATGTCATTTCTACATCAACAGATTTAACTTTGGATAACGAACCATGTGTATGCCTCCCATGGTTATTATGAAGTGTATTATAGCTTTGTGTTTAGTATAAAAAAACATATGAGTCTACTAAAATTATATCCAACTCCATTAAGGCCCATCTATCATTTATACACTTTGGGATTACATATAGATATATCTCACACCCATAAATTCTAAGGTATATGAAGGTTGGGAATTGAATAAAATAAGATCATGATCTATAAATTTTAGTTGATGCTTATTAACATCTTGACATTATAAGGATCATGCTCAAACATTTAAATGGAATAATGCAATAATTCATCATTGATTCAAATAAAATGATGTAAACTTCCCTTTAGAGTGAGTTAAGGGTAGAATTCATCGATTTTGGAATATGATATATCACCCACTGTATTAATACTAGTGAAAATTATTCTTCAAGCAAAAACATACACAACGTATGAAGTCATGTATAATTGTTATGTGGTGGTGATTTACCTATTGATGTATTGAATCACTTATCAATTGAATGTAAATAATGTGATGTTTATTATTATGTATAATCCATATATATATCTATACATCCAAGTTTTGAAGTATTTGGTATTAGGGTTACCAACATATTTATTCATAACTATCATATCATTGAATTCATTGATGAAATAAAATCTAGGCATACTTTTTAGTAATCATGTTGTTGTACTCTTAGGATTGAAATACATTATTTATTAACCCTCTTGGAAAAAGAAATAGTATTATCATCCCATAATTTTTTAGTTGAAGATAGAGTGAGATCTATAAATGACTCATGACTGGGTAATATGAGCATAATATCAATGTCTTTAGCCTAAAGAGAAATAACATATTCCCCTCTTAGGTTTATGAATTATTGATTTTCTTTGTTGTAGTGCTTATCCATGACCAACACTAACTCTAGATATTTCACTATTGTCAATAAATGTTTAGCTTGAGCTAGATCATTGTCACTAATTTTTTTCCCTAATTTATTTAATATACTACATTGATTCTATTCTATAATTATTCCATATCTGTGTGACCAAGATCTTTATTTGTCACCTTGTAAAAATTATAATCAAGTTTTGAAAGAGGAATAATCCATGAAATCCATGATTTATATCTATTTTTTTATTATTTTTTGTATTATCTAGTGTAGTTGATGTAAATATTTGATGAAGCCTCTCTCAGAGAAGAACAAAGTCCTAGAGTTGGTTCTATAAAAAAGTGGACTTTAGAATGTGTGTGGACAAGGATCATAATCTGATGGTATGTTCAATAGGGAGCATATATATGATATGTGTCTTCCATGGGTTAGAATCCTAATTTTTTTGATGAGGTATTAGGTTCTAAGAGGTGTCTATATGAGGTTAAAAAACTAATAATGGTTCAAATGGACCTTGCTTTCCTATAAGGGTCTAAACAATGTTAGGGTTATGACTAGTGTTTAATTTGGTCTAGAATATTGATGCCTAAACAAAGAGTAGATTATATTGAGGAATTAATGCAATGATTTTGAGTAAATAGATGAATGAAATTTTTTTTTTGAAATCTATGATCATAATGAACATTCAAAAAATCCTCAAGACCAAATAGTGTGAATAAAACCAAATCCTTCTCATGTAAAATAATGTACTAAAGTTATATATAAAAATTATAATATTATTACAAGCCAAATATGATAAATTTACATGAAGACCTAAAATAATAAATATGGAAGATATAGTAAGGGATGAAAATAATTAGTGAATATAGGGAATCAATAGAAAGGTGGAGTGAAAATTAGAAGGATACATTTTATAGGGGAGGCTAAAAAATTCATGCATGCAAGATAATTAACCATTTAATGGTGGGGATGGAAGGTTTTTTTAAACATATTTTAGGTTTTAATGGGTGTTTAAGAAAGTTTCAATATCTAGATGGTGTTTTAGAAATTATCAAAATTTGAAGGATGTGTGAACTAAGAGCAAGTTTCAAAAGTGGTCCTAAATGTATAAAATCAAAAATGCATCATGTCCATAAATCAATCCTAGATCAGATGGGATATAACACACCTACACTTTTGATTTGGGGCACAATTATTAAGTATTAGCATGACCAATGTAAGGATCTTCTAGATCCAATTAGGGGATCACTTATCATAACACACTGTGTGAGACAGGGTTCTAAAGCCTATAGTATAACACAATCACACAACCCTAAAAGAGTCCTATGATTTAATATTTCACTAATCTAATAACAAGAATATTAAATCTAATCTAGTGTGAACCAAAGTTTATGGCATAAAGTGGGGGTTAGAAATAAAATAAATAAACAACTAAATGAAACATGTATAGAAGACATATACTCACATCAATGTCTACAGAATCCTAATACATGGAAGAGAAGAATACATATAATCTATCTATCTACTCATACAAAGGAGGAATAAAGTTAGTAATTCTTAACTTTTAAGATGAACCTACCGACCCTTAATCTCCCCCTTGGACATGGTGCTTCGTAAGAGATTATCATGGTATGTAAGGATAACTAGGATAAATCAGCTCTAAGGTACACCACCTACCCAAACATCTAAAAGACTTATCCAAAAGATGAGATCAAAGCTCCAAACAAAGTATTGAACCCTAAATATTTATTCCTCGAGTAGAATGGTCAATAAGTAGATGTTCATTTGCACTTCTTTACTTAATTCTTTGCTCTTATCAAATGGTGGTAAATGACCTTGTATATATAGTAGTAACTTGACCTTAAAACATTTGAGAATGTTGGATGTGCTAGGTTGACCTAATTGATCTAACATATTTTTAAGGCTAACTCTCTAGGTTTGCATTAGGTCAGCTAAGAGGCCAATAAAGCAAAAGAGATCAAAAGTCCCTAAACTATACTAGGTTGACTTGTTCAACCTAGCACAACTAACAATTTGAAAAGGTGATAAGGTTAGAAATGAAGGATAAAAGATATAAGATGATGGGAATAAGTAGAAATAAAAATAATAATCTTGGTTTCAATGGATTGAAGAGGATAGAGTGTGGATGGAAAGTGGCAAAAGTAATGGCAATCTTAAGAAGCACCGATGGTCTACCACCCCTTTCTTGGTGCACCCATTAAGGCATGCACTCAGAGAGATTGAGACTCAAAATGTTTCTACAATATACAAAGTTTTAGTTATCAATAAAAGTTTGAATATATTATGTATACACATATGCCCTAGTTGAAGCTCATCATGTATCACGTAAGTGCAACATGAGATGGTGCTTTGGCAGAGAACATGATAACTCACAATGTTGATGCTATGTATGGTGTATTAAGTAGAAAATAAGATAAATAAAATAACTATATTTAGAAACACATACCTTTAACTAACCTTAGTTCCATAGATAAAGAAGTAGACTTCAAGAAATATAGGTGTCCAATGTAGAGTACACTAAACAAACCTATAAAATTTAGTGCAAAAAATAGCCAAAAATCAAAATCTTTGAAAGATAGGCATATGATAGTGGAAAATAATCTCTACATCATCATGATTTTAATGCATTTTATGGTTTGTAAAATGGATGAGTAGAAACAAAAATAGAGGCAAACTAAGGAATATGCCTAAAAATAAATGAAAGAATTTGAATTATTGAAGAGTGGTTTTAAATAGGGAAAAAGAGAATTCATTTGGAATTTTGAATTGTGAAAGAGAGAAAATATAGATTTGAGACCAAACAAGACTAGGATGGTGAAGGAATGATAGGCTAGATAAGGAGGATACCCAGAGGTGGTAACAAGTACACTACAGGTATACAACTATGGATCTCAAACTAGTTTTTGAAATTTGTATTTAATTAAATGAATTTTTGATAAAATTTGTTTTTAATAATTTATATATGTCAAAATTGAACAAACTTAGATTTTAAGGTTAGAAAATAGGAAGATGGGAAATGGGTTGGAAGGGTTTAAGAAGAAAATGAGAAAAATGCACATTTTGGGTAAAATGTACTAAGTCAACACACAAAATGTACTAGGTCAACCAAGTTGACCTAATAGGTTGAAACAGGGTAAAACCCATATGGTCAACTTAGTAGGTATGGGTCAAACTAGTGTAATCTATAGGGTGAAAGGCTAAAATAGAATGAATAACTAGTCTATAAGGGCTAGAATAAAAATTCAGAACTAGGGAGGGGAAAATAAGAGGGTTGACTTGGAATTTGAAGTCCAATATGACAAAAATAGGGAAATTTTGTTCAAACTAGGTTGACCAAAGAACCAAAATAAACATAAAAAAACATGCAAAAAGTTGAAAGAGGGCTAGAATGGCTTGAAATGACCAAAGGAGGGAAAGAGGGACCAAATAAGAGAAAAATAGGATGAAATTAATAAAATTAATAAGGTTATAGCACTTAGGCTTGTTTTTTAATTAAAATTATAAAAATATTGTGTAAAGAATGTATTGTGATTATACATGACATGGAGGAACTAATACATCCTTTTTTATTTCCTAGTTATAAAGATGATCAAGATTATAGAGGCTGGTAGATGTGTCTTGGATGTTGGATTTGCTAGATAGATTGATAGTTGGAGATCGATCTAGACTAGTAGTTATAGATCTAAGAGGTATATCTAAGATGTGTAGGATTCCCATCAGTATTGACCTATTAGTCATGTTACTAGGATGATAGGAATGATTGACTAACACCTTCAAATGTAAGGTTGATGGGGATTTGATATAGGTGGCTATCACACTAGAGGATGTACATGTTATCTTTGGGCTACCCATAGTAAGAGTGTCGATGACCATAGGGATACCAAATAGTTTAGAGGAGAAGAAAACCTTAGCTATGTGGGTTATAGGCTCAAAGATGATATTGAGAGGATGGAGAGTTAGTATGGATGATGTGTATATATCATATATTCTATACCTATAAAAGGTGGTGATTGGCCTTGTGATACAGTAGGTGTTCTATCATAAGTTGGATAGCAAGGTACCACTATTCATGGTAGCCTTGATTAGGATGATGTTAGAGGAGGGAGTATTATATGATTTAGGCTCTATCATCTAGGTCTAGATCATTCATGATCTATTTGAGATTTTGGTCAGAGGGAAAAAGACTATGGGACTGATCATACTACTAACAACATGGATATATGAGAGATTCCCCATATATCAACCAGTCGGGTTGCCCCATGCAATTGATGATGGGTTACCTTGAGTATAGAGATGGTGGTAGGACTAGGTAGCATGGACCATGCCCCACATGATAGTGATATAGTTTATGAGATGTTTAGACATCATGTGGTAACCATATAGGCACATAATAGCTACATAGGCAAGCTAGCACATAGTTTTACTAGCACTAGAGAGGAGAGAGGTGATTTCTCACTATAAATGGTGGATATATGCACATATAGTGGCATAAGTACCAAGATAGATTGGTCTACCTCATTTGGTGACACATATACTGATGCCCAACTAGTGGGCTTAATATGTGAGGGATCCATGAGGGAAGAGGGGACTTAGACCACTAATAGTGAGGCCAACACTAAGGCCATGTCAAGAGTGACCATGGATTGGTCAGGCATGATGAGTGGTAGTGGAGGAGGTGGAGGAGGTAGAGATACTGGATGTACCACTACCATCCCCATAGTGAGATGAGTAGTAGCCATTGAGGACATAGTGGTGATGGAGATAGGAGAGAGTGGAGACTATAGACATCCCAGATGATCCCATAGATTCACTAGAGGAGATTTTAGAGAGACCACTCATATGGAGGTTGAGATAGACATGAGCCATGATAGCTAGGTTCTAGATGAGAAGGTGACCTATTGAGGATGTATTATGAGGTCGCATAGATGGGGAGTCTATGTTAGGTGATCATGTAGAGGATGATATCACAAGATCTGAGACATACATAGGTATGAAGATGGTTGAAATATTTTTTAAGTTTTTATTTGGTATTAGAGAGATATAGATAGATATTAGGAGATATGATAGTGATCTAATATTCATCTTATGTGATTTTACAATCATATCTGAGGATGAAGAGGAGAGATAGGGGTCCCTAGTGAGGGGGTCACTCCATGACATCCTAGATGACACTCTATATCCATACAATCCCTTGATACTAGAGGATTTTAGTGTACCATCTACCCTAGCTCAAGTGAGGTGGTTAAGATTAGCTAGTGAGGTAGTAAGGTAGATATAGGTACAAAGGGAGAGGGTTCAACCACTAGTAAAGATAGGTATAGGTGAGAGACAGGCCTAGTAGCTCTTGGTAGATGAGAGAGATACATATCTATAAATAGTGACACAAATGATGCAATCATATGTAGTGATGTAGACTCACATAACTTAGGCACATATAGTGACCTAGGTTGAGTTGGTTCATGTATAGGTAGATATTACATGCCTATGGGGATAGGTAGAGGGATTGATATCTTAGACTACCTCATTAAAGTGTACCATTTAGAGGAGTTAGACTGAGGCCTCAATAGGTAGCATGGATAGGACATGAGATAGACATGATGGATCCCAACCCTAGTGTTAAGGCTTTATATATGCTGGTATATGTTGTATCAAACTCATGGTGTGTGTGTGTGTGTGTGTGTGTGTGTGTGTGTGTGTGTGTGTGTGTGTGTGATATATCATTTTTGCTTACTAGTGTTGGTTGTGTATGTTTTCTTTATGGTTGTTGTGTTTGTGTATGCTTTGGATATATTTATTCTATCACATGTATTTAAATTTGTTTCAAATTCTATGGGAAATATATGTGATGTGATTTATTTTCTAGCATTATGGAGTACACATGCATGGTTAAAAAGAAACAAATGAAAAAAGACTTCAAAAAATATAATCAGTCAAAGAAATTTACTACACACTAGTTTAAGTTGTGAAATGTGTAATAACAAAAAATAAATAAGTATAAAAATCCCAAAAAGTGGAAAACAAGATGATAAAATGGTATTTGTTTTTAGACCAATGTAAAATATTTTTACACCAAATTAAAACAAGTAAAATCATACTAAATATCACATTGGGAAGTATGACAAACAAAAAATGGAAGGTATTAAAAAAGGGCACAAATGGTATTAAAAACAAATCAAAATTAAGTCAATAAATTATACTATTTCATGATGGGAAGTACAAAATAAAAATAAAATTTGCAAAAACTTGGTCTTAAATTTATCATAGTAATTCAAGTTGGGAAGTATGAAAAATTCAATAAATGGTTTTAATCTTACATGCACTTGGAAATAAGAAAGTAAAAGGTGAAATAAAAATGAAGTAATCATAAAACATACTAAATATCAAGATGGGAAGTATGTCAATGACTTTTAACCTCATAATCAATCAAATATTATCTCTTATTTAACATATGTAATTTTTAATGGTGACTTGTTTCTTGGAAAATATTGTTAGGAGGGTTGGGTCCTATCCATGATCTTACACTACAACTCACAAAATAAAAAACCAAGGGGTACCAAATCAAGATTGGTAAGCAAAATGATAAGCAATGGTAAATCAAGGATGCGGGTAATAAGATGGAAAAGATGGTAATTTATGGGGGATGTCAGGGCCTATCCACAGTCTTATAAAGCAACTCACAAATGATATACCATGGGGAGTGATTAGTAAGAAAAATAATATTTCCCAAGAGGAAATATGAAGGAAAAATAATGAAAAATGGAGTGTAAGAAGCAAGACTTAGGCATCTTATGAGAATAACTTAAGAGGCAAGAGGCATGCCAAGGACATGAAAAGACTCTAAGGGATTAGTGGTTGTCTATGTACAAAGGAAACCCACTTGTTATAGACACAAAGCTTTGTAGGCAAATAGGTGTGCTACTAAGATAAATTCATGATGGTAAATTGGTATAAGGAAAAGTAAAACGGACCTACCTTCCCACAATGTGTTCCTTGCTCCTTAGGACCCCTTATAGATCCATCGGTCTAGTACGAAGATTGGTTACTTGCATGATAAGTTAGGTATCCCTATTTTTTCATTCTCCTCTTCTAATATACTATCTTACCAAACCTCAAAGTACCTTAGCTCTACCGTGAGACCAACTATGGAGTTTTATCTTTGACTAGAAGAAGGAGATGTGTATTGAATCACAACATTTAGTGTGATTATACTTTTAAGAATATTCAATTTTTTTCCTTTTGATATCATTGCCTTTTTTCAAAAATGATTTTTCAAATTCCTCATCCATATGGATTTGGAGCGACCAATCATGAGAGAGATAGTGATACACATGAATAAATTGTAGTCTATGGTTAAAGGAAGCTAAGTGACCTAATATAAAAGAATGACTAGAACACTTAGGATTGACAATGAACTAAGAATGTGATATCAAGTCTTAACCATGTATATGCTTAGTTTGTATTAAAAAAAAGGAAAAAAAAAGAAGGTCCAAAAGAGGACTAGGTGAACGGAAATAGTAATGAAAAATATTGCTTGCTAACTAATCACATGGTAATAGGATATAGTAATCAAAGGGAAGAGGGTAAATATAACCAAGTCACCATGAAAACTATCTATGAAAAATAGAGATAAGAAAGCAAACAATCATGAAGATACAAGGGAAGAGTTTTGAGAAAAAAATCTAAAGGAAAAGAAAGCAATGATAAAGGAAAAATAGCAATGATAAGGAAAAGACATGTATATGAAAAATGTAAAATGATAACATAAGCTAACTATAGTACAAAAAGAAGGAGAATTATGATATAAGATAAGAAAGCATTTGACATAGTGTCAAATGATATAATCAAAATATAAATAATATTGGAGCACACATCCAATCCAAAAATAAATGATAAATCACCATGCATGTGCTCACAAATATTGGTAAATTTATCCACACACATTATTCAATACATTGGATAAGTCTCTATAAATTTGTAATCAAATTCTTGATAAGGTCTAATCAATTTTCAATAATACTAGGAAACTACTTCTCTTCCAATCTCCTCAACTAAAAAATTATGAATGCTCGAAGGATCATGTTGAGGAGGAAAGTTAGGCAAAGACTGGTTAGGAGAATGAGTGGAAATAAGATCTATAGGAGAATAAGGAATCATAGGTGGAGAAGGATCCATGAGTGAAGGACTCATAGGTAGAGAAGGACCCATAAGTGAGGGAGGGTCCACAAGCGAAGGAATTATAGGTGGAATCATAGAAGGTGGTGAAGGGACCACAGGAGGTGATGGAACCACTAAAGGTGGATCTATGGGAGAAGAAGGAGGAACCTAATTATAGGATCAATCTATGGGAGGAATGGTATAAGGTCTAAGGATGGATACAAGGTGATTTATAAGATGTTGTTGAAGAAGGTGGCAATGATCAATGTGATTCATGCCACATAGGTGCCATATAAAATATATCTCACCATACTTAGTTAAATATTTAGGAATTACCTTCAAGGGAGGTATGGCTTTGTCTAATGATGGGGAATAAGGATGTAAGGTATAAATATATTATAGAAACTTATGACAATGGGTGGAAGAGTGATTATTTTCCCCATGAAAGTAATAAATACGCTTGTGTGTGTTTTTAGGAGCACTCAAACAAGGAGGTGAAATAAGAGTGAAAACAATGGAAGAGGACTCATCGATCCATTTGGTGGGAAAAGGATCCATCTTAGGTACTTGAAGAAAACCATCATCAATGGAGGGTGATGATGGGGAAGGAGTGAAACTAAGCTCAATAGGAGGAACACTAAGATGAGAAGCAAGAAGAAGCTCAATAGTAATAGGAGAGGAAATAGGCTCAACTAGAGTAGAAAAAGGAACATGCTTAACTATAGCTGGCCCTACTGAAGGAAGCATGGGATTTACATAAGGTCTAAGGAAGACTACCTTAGGTGTGGAAAAGTGATAAGGTCTGGTCATAACATGATATACGATCATGGTCCTAAGTGGATCCTCAAAAAATAGAGGTATCAGTACCATCTCTACCCTATGATAAAGAGGAAAAATACAAGAATCCAGAACTATAAATGAAAGAGAATGATGAGATACATGAAAAGACTCAAGTAAAGAAGAGAAGTAGTGAACAGTCTTGATATTAGGGCTTGTATAAATCCACCTAAAATAGGATCATCTAAATATTATCCATCATCATAATTTGGAGTATGAAGGATAATGACATAGGTTGAGATGATATTATCATTAGAGGAAGCTTGGTGAATAGAGTGCCTAGTCTTGGTTAAGACTATGGGAATATCGTCACAAGGAATCTTGTGAGAACAAGGCTATAAGGAAGCAAGGAGTTATGAGATGAGATGAGGTGAGAGATCATAATTTTTTATCTTTAAGTTAATCTCATTAGGCTTATCATCATCAGAGTCTAAAACATTGGGAGGAATGTTACTGATGAGCTTAGGATGCCCATTGTAACCTCTAGTTGAGTTGATAGGAAAGTTGAAAGCTATGAATCATGGAATGGAACATTAGTAAATTTTTCAAGTGTAGTAATCTTGAAAATACCATGGTCCTATAATTTTTTGAAATTATAAGTGATTTTATCTCCTTAAATCCTATAAATGGTTCCATTGTGAGGAAATTTTATGCATTGGCAAGTAGAAGATGTAATGGCTTACATACGATGAGTCCATAGCCTACCAAGAAAGATGTTATAAAAAAGGGTAAAGTTGAAGATCATCACCTTCACATGAATGGTGATAGGTGATATGGTAATGGGAAGTTACACACACCCTAAATGAGGCAGTTTCCTTCTATCATATCCTTGGCATGCGCTACGTGTAGACATGATATTACATTCATAATACCCAAGAGTCTTAATAATGTCAAGTAAAGTGACACAAGTGACACAACCATCATCCATTAAGGCTTTCTTAACTTGGATATCACCTATTTGGATGATAATAAATAATGGATGATCATTTTGATGAAGTAGAATCTCTATGGAATCATAGATGTGATATAAATCATAAGGAAGGAGAAGTTTCTAGAGTTTCATCAACATTAATGGATATCTCTTCACATTATTTTAAGATACTAGCCTCATATATAGATAAAGTAGCCTCCTATCTTGATAAAGGAGGGAGAAGGATATTCACCTCAAACAAGAGTTACATGAGGTGGTTTATATGATGTCGAGATGTCTTCATGAGTTCAAGAAAAGTGATTTGGGATGGAAGATTAGTAAGATACAAAATGGGATCCCACTCATCATAAGCCATAAGGATATTTTTAGATATAAGTGCATAATGATTAAGAAGGTATTCAGAAGGTGTATCTGAAGAGCATTGAAACTTATGTTGATAATAATGAGAAGGTTGAGAAGAGGATTATAAATTGTTTGGTGAGGAAGAAGTAGTTGTTTTAGATTGTTATTGAAGTTTGGAAGAAGAAGCGTTAGTAGAAATTGGATTATCATTAGTATTATAATATGGTGGGAGAGAATTATACATAGTATGAGATGTGTCATCGAAGGGAGAATCATAAACCAAATCATCAAAAGAAATAATATCTTCTTGCCCAACTCATTTAAATGAGTTGGATAAGAATCTTGGATAACATGATATGTATTATGGGAAGGATGAGTGTAGATAGGTTGATAATTAATGAAATACACCACTCTTCACATATTAGTCATGTTAACCACATTCTATTTAGAATTTGGTTCAACAAGAATTTATACATTATTGGTGGAAAAAGTGGGCTTGTCTTTAATTTATTGGATTGGTTTATGATTAGGTAAGGGATATTTAAAGATAGCTAAATGAGTGTTTGCTTGATTTGAGGCTTGAGTTTTATCATGTGATTTATATTATTTGAAATTAATCTTATAAGCTTATTGATGCTTATGGATAATGGAATCATAATCAAAATTTCGACCAAGAAGAAAGTCCATGGCTATATTATGAAGCTATCTACAAGTCTCATGAGAGTGACCCCAACTAGCATGAAACCAACCAAACTTATTAGGCTCATACCATGATTTCATAAGTTAAGTAGGGTCAAGATTTTGAGAGAGAGGCTTAGGTAGACATTTAATCAATTCAGTTGAGGATAAAATTTGATGGACATTAATGTTATTTGGTGAGAAATGAGGATTACAAAATTGTTGAGAAGAAGTTGGTTCCAAAGAATGGGTAGGAATGACAACTTGAACATTGTGAATGGTGTCATATGAATTAGTAACACCATCATTGGTAATATTTTAGTTTTCATTATTTATTAATAGGTGATGGCTTGTAAAAGGTTGGGGTGGCTTGAATTAGCCCATGATGAAATCTTGTCTTTTGCCCTGATTGATAGCCTCCTCCAAGGTACATGGAGAAAGGGTACAAACTCAATATTGTAATTTAGGAAATAAAGCATTTTTAAAGAGATGAAAGAGATTGTCATCCACCAGGTTATGTTCACATTTATTTGACAAAGTCTTTCATCACTTAACAAAGGCTTGGGTAGTTTTATTTTAATTTTGTTTTCAATTGATGAAATGGACCAAAGTGTTCTCTAGAAGATTGCTAGTTTGAAATTATTGAACTAAATCATTTACTAAGTCCTTAAAATTAGTGATAGAGTGTGTTCTAAGTTAATTGTAACAATCCAAGGCATCACCCTAAGGGTTTTGGCTAAGAGTTTGGTAGCAACAAAGGTATTTAATCTAACCCAATCCTTGTAAATATTTCCAAATGTCTTGAGGTGAAGGGTAGGATTGGTTGATCCATTGTAATAAATTGTAGGTGTTATACCTTCAATGTCAATGTCAGAAATTTGGGTGGTAAGAGGTCAATTTTGTAAATTTTTGATGACTTTGTTAATTAATAGAGGTTGAGGAATGAGATTACCTTGAGAATCTTGAAGAGGAGGAGGAGGAACACTTTGGTTATGTGTGCCCCAAATGTGTATTGAACATTAAGAAGGTGGTTTTACATTCCCATCATTTGATTCATATTATGAGCTTGAAATGTGTTCATTTGATTGAGAGTTTACAACAATAGTTGATGAGTTTGATTAGTGTTATTAGAAGTAGTATTAGTGTTTGTGTTGTTATTAGTGGCCTAGGTACCAATATTAGCATTAATATGATCTTCAAAAGAGCTATAAGAATTTGAGGCACTAGTGGAAAAAATTGCATGTGAAGCCAAAGTGGTGTAACCCGCACCTTGTTTACACCTCAAGTTACCTCCTTAACAACATGTCACTTATTAATTAGACTATGTTCTTTTCTTTTGATGAACTTTTCTCTTATATCAATGCCAAGATAATAGTTGAGTCACCAATTCTCTTATTAGTGACACATCTCTATATAGGAATTAGGATCATCAATGCAAACTTGCTCATTTGTAAAACAATGTCATTCATACCATGATAGATATAAATCTATATCAAGAACAATACAAATATATCATGGTTTACCTGTGACTCTTAAGATCAATCCTTCACTAAATTAAACCTTTAAAATCATCATAACATGTTCTTATATCCATCCCAAGTTATATTAGAACTTACAGTCTTTTATCCTACATCACAACCCAATTTCCTTTATTAAGCCCTTTTGGTCCTTGCAGCCTTGTCCAGAGAGTTTTAGCCTTTATTTATTAGATTAAAAATTATTTCATCAATCCAATATTATATCATAGTACCCATTATAAATTTATACCACAGATATTAAATCTATACAAGGTTCCTTTGGAATATCTTCTCCAAATTGCAACTTTCCCTATTCTTGACTGGGCCGAATAGATCTTCATACTACCCTATTTCACTATAGTTATTAAATTTGATTATTGAAAGGTGTTATAATAATAATTATAGGTTTTATAAACATATATAGGACCTATTAAAACCATTGGATAACATCTTCTATGTATGCACTCCTTTCTCCTTCACAAAATGAATAAACAGGTTTTCACTTTCAGTCTCTTTCACAAAATACAGTCCTATATATATTTTCATGGAAATAATTTTAAGACATAAAACATTTAATTCACGTAAATAACCTTATTATCCAACTAAATATTAAATTTCAAGCCATTCTGAGCATTCTTTTTAAAGTTATGTGCTCTTTAGTTCCTGAGAACACATTTTTCTAAGTTGTCTCAGAATTACAGGTCTGTATTTTGATCATATCTTATTCCACATTTCTCCATTTAATATTAAAACACTTTAATTGGATTCATAACTCCAATTATAATATACACACAAAATTTCATAATTTTTCATTGGTTAAATCTTGAGATATTCTCATTCTTCCAACCATGCCTAGTTTTTTGTCCACACAGGCCTACACCCTATTCATTGAATTTTTGCAGCATTCTAGTCCTCTTCATCATCTAATACAATTGGAAACTGTTTTTCAAAATATATAAAAAGGTTATAATACATATTTCACTTGAATAAATGATCATTTGTTTCTTAAACCTCAAGGAAGCATACAGATACATACATAGCCCTGTACATTAGTTCACCATTGATTATACCAGAATTCTGCACTTGGGACTATTGTTTACATAACATACACATGTGAATAAAAATAATTTTATTCATAATCAAAATAGATACTTAAAATCAAGGATCCATCACTCTATGATCCATATCCATGGTCAATGACTTATAAGTCTTATTTGAACCTTCAACTTTCTCTCTTCCTTCACTTTTGCATTCTTGAATGAGGTCCTCCCTCACTGTTTCTTCATTCCATTCTCTTCTTTTCTTGACTAAGATATCCTACCTCTCATATTATTACTCTCCTCTCACATATAAGCTCTCTTTCAAATACAATCCTCTATTTTCATGAGCTCTTCTCACGTTCTTCTCTTTTCTTAATGAGCTCTCTCTTTTTTTTTGAATGAATTCTCTTTTGCTCTTTTGAAGAGCCTCCTCCCTAACCTCTACACCCAAATTGGGCTCAAGAAAAAAAAAACATGGTTTATAATATTCAAAAATATACCAAGGTTGAAATATTTTCAACCAGTCCTCCTTTATTTACTCAACAACTCCAACATAGGAGATTCTCCTTTAACCACTTTCACTCTTTTACTTTTTACATTGATTTTTTACCTTTAATTTTACAATTACTCCTCATTAACAACATTTTGTAGGGAAATACAATAATTTTAATGTGAATTCAAACATTACTAGAGCTTGCATGCCTAGTGAAGACTAATCCCAACTTAACCATGTCTTGCATGAAGATGTATGTAGATGCTCCTACATCACAAAGATGGACTAGTAAATGGTTGAGAAGACGAAACACTAGAATCATGAGTGCCTTGTGTAGCAAATAATGACCTAGTGGAAGGATTAAGGATAATGTATCTTATGAGAGGCTAACTAGATGTAGAACCTGATATGTTAGTTGAGATACTAGGCATGGAGGTAGAAGAAGTTACAGAATAAGATGTCATAGCATAAAAAGGAGTCAAGATTGAAGGAATAGGTTGAGAATTAAAGAAATCAATACCCCCAAATTTATTTGTGAAAAAATCACAATGATGCAATGTAATAGCCAAATTTTTCATATTCTTCAATGATACATCTATTATATTCTAATACAATTCAATTATTCACATGTTATTACTTAATTATATCTTCAAAAATACTCTCACTTTTTCTCTTGAGACAAGTGATTTGCAAACAATTTAACCTCATCTAGAAATGGGGGCATCATAATGGGCTTATCTCTAAGATTTCTTAAGTAATACATTTTATTATTGATAGTTTATGATATGAAAAGTTATAATTTTTAGATTTGGGGGCATTCGACTTGCTTATTCACTCTAGTATTATAGCTACTCAAGAGCATAGCCACTTTTATAAATCTAGTTATAATATTTCAAATAGTTTTAAAAAGATCAAATTAACATTCTATATATTATAGGGCCATTATATGCATTCATGTCCAAGCTATTACTCTAAAAAATTTAGGAGAATGAGGTTATTCAACTCGAAAGCTAATCATGAGGTTATAATGGTGGAAGGATCCTTCCCTCTATGTTGAGGGAATTCTATGATAAAGAAAATCATTTCAAGGTTATAATATAATTCAATATAATCCTCTAAGAGAAGAGAAGGGTTTTGTTATAAATAAGCATGAGGAGGGGTTACATTGTCCATCGTGCAAGTTGCAATATGAACATTACTAACTTTTATAAAAGGAGCCCTACTCTATCTATGGGAGACCCTATTAGGATTGGTGAATTCCATCATGTCTGTTGACTAAAATTTAGTGTTTTCACCAAATAGAAAGTCCATGATGAAAGGAAAAAAGGAAAGATGAGAAATCAAAGAATCAAAAAGTGACTGACAATAGTACTAGGTTAACCTGGTCAACTTAGTGAAAAATAACGACTGTAAAACTATACTGGGTCCATTGTATCAACCTAGTTTAGTGAAGAGTGACTAGAAAAAAAGGTAAATTTGCTAAAAATAGTACTAGGTCAACATAGCATAGTGTATAGGGGCTAAAAAAGATACAAGGTTGATAGGGTTGACCTAGAACAATAGATAGGGAATAAAAGAAAGTTGATAACAAGCTATGAATTGAAGAAAGATAATTGTAAGCAATGTAAAAAAGTAGTAATTATTAAAAGGGAAAAAAATCAATTGAATTGATGCTACCTAATCCAATTGATGCACACAAAGAAAAATCTTGCACTAACATTGGATAGTGTAAGATTTTACACTACAATTGATCAAAGAGCAAGCAAATAACTTGAAATTAAAGCTAACTACTTGGTCAACCTATAATGTTGATTATATTATTAAGAATTATTTTAAGTGTAAAGGGAGATTGGATATAAGTAAGGTAATAGATATCAATATAAGGATAGTTTTAGTTAAGTTTAGGATGAAAGGGATTATAGTGGCAATGATATAGACTTGTTATTGGGGCCTACCCCCTCACTTCACACAATATAATGATAAGGGTATCAGGTTCTTAGCCAAAATATACCGTTAACCACACTCTATAATTGACCAGAGCATCAAGTTGACTTCCCCCTTGGTGATGAAATCAAAGCAAGCTGACATGGGTAGTCAAATGTTTAAATTCTTGTTGACGTTTATGTGGTTTGGTTGTGTGTAAAAAATAATATAAATAGAAAAACTAAATAATTAATTGAAAATCCCTTAATTAGACTATGTTAACTATTATAAGCATGAAAACAACTAAAAAGAAAGATGTGATTAACATATATGGTTAATTCTAACTTTGAAACAAGGTATAATTGTAAAACTATATGGATAATCATATATAATAGGGTCAATAGGTTCAACAATATATTATGGAAGAAAAGTCTAAAAATGAACCAGATTGGTTAGGTTAACCTAGTTTTTTTAGAAAACATAAAACATGAAACTAGGTCTATAGGGTCAACCTAGTTGACTATGCAAAGGTAGTTTTGAAGAATATAAATTGTAAAAGGAAAATATAGAAACAAAAATATATTGAGAAGTACAAACTCACTTGAATGGTTTATAGATGAAAAGGAAGAAGATTTATAATCAATAACCTTGGATAAAACTATCAAAAACTTGTAAAATAGGTCAAGCTGGTTGACTAAGTAATATAGAGACCTACTAAATAAGTGGTGAAAATGCATTAGGTCAACCTAGTTGACTAAACAAGAATTCTAAAAACTAACAAAAATAACACTAGGTCGATCTAGATTATCTAGTTTTCTGAATAGAATTATGCATGTTTTGAAACCTATACTAGGTCAAGCTAGTCAAGCCAATTACTTATTCCTGCAAACCTATGCATAGAGATAAATAAAATAGGTCGACAGGGTCGATCTAACACAATAAATATAGGATAAAAATAGTAACAAATATAAATGAAATAAGTGAAAGAAATCTTTCAAGGGTTTTATTCACATTAGGTTCACCAAAAAAAATGCATCATGTCCATAAATCAATCGTAGATCAAATGGGATAGATCACACTTACACTTCTAATTGAGGGGCATATAATTGTTAAGAAGTAACATGACCAATGTGAGGATATGCTAGACCCTACTAGGAGATTACTTGTCACAAAACACCAAGTGAGATAGGGTTTTAAATATTATAGTCTAACACAATCACATAATAACCCTAAAAGAGTCCTATGATTTAATATTTCACTAATATAATAACAAGAAAAGTAAATCTATTCTAGTGAATAACAAAGCTTATGATACAAAGTGGGGGTTAGAAAAAAAACAAATAAAAAACTAAAATAAACATATATAGATGACATATACTTACGTTAATGTATACAGAATCCTAATACATGGAAGAGACGAATACACATGCTTTATCTATCTATTCTTATAAAAGAGGAATAAATTTAGGAACACTTACCTTTGAAGATGAACTCACTGAGCCTCAATCTCCCCTTGGACAAGGTGATTCACAAGATATTGTCATCATACATAAGGATAACTAAGATAAATCAACTCTAGGCTACATAACCTACCCAAGAATCCAAAAGATGTATCCATAAGATGAAATTGGAGCTCCAAATAAAGTATTGAAACCTAAAAATTTATTCCCTAAGTATAATGGTCAATAGGTAGATGTTCATTCACACTTCTTTGCTTAATTATTTACTCTTATCAAATGATGGTAAATGACCTTCTATATATAGTAGTAACTTGCCCTAAAAACATTTAGGAACATCATTTATGCTAGGTCAACCAGTCTACCTAGCATGTTTTTGGGGCTAACTCTCTAGGTCTATGTTAGGTCAGCCAAGAGGCCAACAAACCAAAAGAGAGAAAAATTCCCTAAACTATACTACGTAAACTTGGTTAACCGAGCACAACTGAGAGGTCAAAAGGTTGTTCAGGCAAGAAATGAAGGATAAAACATAACAAATGATGGGAATAATTAAAAATAAAAAGAATAAGCTTAGGTTTAATGGCTTTAAGAGGATAGAGTGTGGATGGTAAGTGTAAAAATGAATGAAAATATTATGAAGCACTGATGGTCTACCCACCCCTTTCCTAGTGCACCCCTTAAGGCATGCACTCAGAGAGATTGAGACTCAAAAGGTTCCTACAAGATACAAAGTGTTAGTAATCAATAAAATTTTGAAAATATTATGTGTATACACTAACAAAGATCAAGCTATGTAATTATGTTGTATAAATGGTGAATATTATAGGCATGTTCAGAATATGTGTTGAACCCAATACAAGTCTGACATCCTTGAAAATTTTAGGGATGTTAGACATGGGGTTAAAACCCAATAAGGAAGAAAAATACTTAGAAATTTCTCAAAAAATTTCTAATTTTTGAACACTTTGATATATTTTCAAAAGACTTTATTTTGAATTTAAACCCATTAACACATTGACATAACTATTCTTAAATGATTAGACCAAATTTTTATTGTTTGTAATCAAAATGACTTGAAGAACTCAAAAAATTGTATGTGTTCAATTTTGAGTATAAAAAATATCTACAATAGGGGATATTTGAACTATAAGATATAAAGGAAGAACTTCATATGCTGGTTTTATAAATAAGTACTTATCCATTGGGATACATAGTCATTGAAGATCTGATAGAGTATCAAGAAACTGACTAGAATTTAGGATAACGAGACAAACCAAAACAAGGAGGGGAAATAATAATGAAAGATGATAACACACCAAAAAGGAAGGAACAAAAAGTAACATAACCCAAATTATATAGTAAACTATTTACATGTAGGGGATAACCTACTTTCAATTAAAATATGTTTTTAGATATTTCCCATTATAGGGCAATGGGATATGTCTTATTCTGATTGGGTCTATTCATAGACATCAAAATTTCCATGGCTTCCCTTTTGTTCTCTTCATTTATCCTATATGAGCATAAGATATACCTAAAAAAACCTTTTATTTACCTTTTTATCAAATAGGATATTAACTTAAGATTGATATTAACTTAAGATTGATGCTATGTAATTTTGAACTTGTGTCTTATCTTCTTCAAGCTTGTTTAAATATAAGATTATATTATCAAGTGAACTTTCAAAATTTTTATTTTTAATAAATCTTGCTACTTGAAATGTAGGAAATTCAAGTTTTATAGGAATAATAACATCAATCTTAAATAAAAAATATAAAGGTGAAATTTCAATAAATTTATTCAAAGTTATATAATATTCCCACAATATGTCATATAATTTGTTATGGCAATTCCTCTGATTTTTTTACCAACTTGCAGATGATGGTAATAATATTCATATTGCTTAATTTTTCTTGACTATTTCCTTATGGGTAGTAGTCAGAAGAGTGATATAAATAATTACCATAGGTATAATATAACTCAACTAATTATAGAAAGGATAAATTAGAATCATTATCAGTTACCATATTTTTCAAGACACCATATCTTACCAAGATATTTTCTTTGATAAAATTACACACAAATTTTGAATTCATATGTTTGACTATGATACCCTTGACCCATTTAGTAAATTAATCTATTAGAACATGAGTGTGACTAACACTTAAATGATGATTCACTATTATGAAAAAATATAATCCCTATTTCTAAAATGGTTCTTCAATTACTATAGGTTTGAGAGGCAAAGCTTCAAATTTTTATTATCCAAAAAATTGATAACAAGCTTCACACTATCTCACCCATTCATAAGAATCCATTGATAATGATGGCCAATATTTTTTATCTCTCAATATTTTATTTGTTGTCACTAGAGCAAAAAAATTCCAACATAAGCTTGATCATGTAATTTTTTTATAAAATATTATTTTGTTGTTCTTTATCAACACACTTGAGAACTAAGCCATACATATTTTTCTTGGACAATGTACCATCCCAAATCCCATAATTTATAGCTTTTAATTTGATTTTTATTCATTTTTTGACATATATATGAGGTGGGAATTCTCCATATATCAATAATAATGCAATGTCTAAAAACCATTCACCATTAGAATCCATAACTAGAACCAAAGAATTCTCTCCTTTTATTTGGTCATATTTACTTGTTGAAATAAGAACCTTCCAAATTTATGTATGTTATATTATCATTTGACACAAACCTTTACCTCTGATCAATTTTATTGGTTTGATCTTTATATAATATTCTTGAACTTTGATGATCCAATTACCCCTATTTTGACTTGGTTCTTATTGAGTCAGAATAGACTTTGTCACCGTATTTGGCACCATTACAATGGAATAAAAATTAATAATATAATACTTGAACTATTTCATGACTTTCACAATGGCATATGCATGTTTTTGTTTAGATAACATTTCAACTCATAATATTTGAGACCATAACTGATGAAGGTGATTGATGAATCAATCCCTTTATTACTATTTTTAATTAAAATGGTTGAAAGAGTGTGATCTAAATAATAACAATAGATAATTAATTATTTATTAAAATTAGGGAAAATGAGAGAAGGTAAATGTGTAATGGCATCTTTAATCTTTTCCAATTATTATTTTCCTTCTGTGTTTCATTTGAAACCAGGTTTACCTTTCATAATTTCAAAAATGTGTCTAGTAAGCTCAAAACAATCATGCACAAATCTTCATAAAAAAATCACCTTCTTGAAAAAAGAATGTATGCCTAGTTTTCTAGTTGGCAAAGATAATTTCTAGATTGATTCAACTCTTTTAGGATCAATATTTATTCATTATTATGAGATAACATTAGAATTTTAAGAGTTGAGATAAATTATGTGAAGATGACATTTTAACACTTTTTAGAGATGTTCATAATGGTCTTATTTTTTCTTTGAAAATACACTAAAATAATCTAGAGAGACCATAATTATTTTTTTATTTAGATAGTTTAAATAAAGATATGTATCTCTTTAAAATGTCACTACTACATTGATTAGACCAAATGGAATTATCCGATATACAAGCATACCCCATATAGTTGTGAATGTAGTCTTTTATCAATTTTTTCTATCAACTTATATCTAATTATATCTTAAAAATCCATCTAAAATGGAAATCATTTATGAGATTGTAACTACTTGAATAACTTGATCCATATAGAAAGTGGATAATTGTCTTTTAGAGATGTTTTTTTTAGGTTATGAAAATCTATGCAGATTTGGATTTCTCTAGTTTTATTGCATACCCAAACTATATTTTCCATCCATGTTGAATGTTGAATAGGAAATATTTTTCATTCATTCAAAATTTTATGAATTTATTAAAAAATGGTTCTCACTATTTTTGTATTATATTTCCTTTGATTTTTCTTGAAAGGCTTAACATCAAGCTTGAGGGGCACTGTATGCTACATTTACTAGGTTGGAAATATTTGATATTTGTGTATGAATTTGTGAGAATATTAATATATTTCCTTATAAGAGTGATAAAATTTATTCATTCTTCTAGTGAATAGCATTTTATTGATATTTATCATTATGGTTTGTTCTTTAGATATGATATTCACCTTTTCATAATCAGTTAAATTTGGAGAATTATTCTACATTCTCTTTGGATCAATCTATCATGTTTGTTAAATAGTTTCTCTAGTGAAACAAAACCCTTGGTAATCTTGTTTCCTTTGAGTTTAATAACTCCTTATTCATCTTTCTTTATAAAAATAGTTTATTTATTATTTTGCATTGAATATACTCTATATGATGGTTCACTGCCTTAAAAATATAGTTTTATGAAAATATTCTATTTTTTAGTAAAAATGAAAATTTAATGATTATTACTTTAAACCTAATAGTTTTATGAGTTATCTAACACATTGGGTCTATACGCTAATCCAATCACGTGTTTTTATTTTTTAACATTTGTATGAGGAATTAATAGAGAAGCTAACACTACAAGGGAAACCACTTTGGCTTTACTTTATCTTGGAAAAGTTTTTACAAAAAAAATTTAAAAAACTTATATATTATCATATAATTTATTTTTTTAGTGTTTAAGATGATCATTTTTCACCTAATACTATTCTTTGATTTATTTTTCAACCAATTATGCATCTCCTATAACTTTTTGATTTTTTTTCCCATTTACTCAAAAACTTGTAACCTAATCATTAGTGTTTCATATTTAGTAGTTTTTTTACTGTGTTCAAACTTATATGATAAATGAAAATTTTATTTATTTAGATATATAAGTATGAATCCTACTCATGTCATAGCTGAGGAATAACAATATTCAAATTCGAGTGTATATATGTCATTAGGATCACTTTTCATTAGTTTCAGCATTTTTAAATCTTATTATGTCATGAGTAGATAATTTCCTATCCCTACCTATTAATATACAATATCTTATCTAGGGTCATCTACTTTATATAAAGTATATCTAGTCTTCAACTCAAGTTCTAGGAATTGTTTAACTCCTTTTATGGGAATCATAACATGAGAAAGGTCTAATTGACTTTCACCACTAAGTTCTTTACAAAAGTTTATTCCCATAATATACCATAGGCATATATAATATATTGTAATAATATTGTAATATTGATACTTTCTAGGGGGAAATAGGATATGGAAACTTGGACATCTTTTATCTGACCAACTAAGGGTACTTGTTTCACTTCCATGGATTAGTACTAACCAAAAGTCTTTGTACATGTCAAATTAATAGAATGGGAAAATTTGGAAAGAATGAAATTATCAGAGGCTCTAGTTTAAATAATTAAATTAATTACTTAGAATACTTTAAGGAAGAGGTAAATATAAAAAGTTTCAAATTTATTATATTTATAAGTAATGACTATCATGGAGTTTATCAGATTAGTAGAAGAGGGTGTTGCAAGTATTCCTTTTAAATTTGTCTTTTTCATATTGGGGATTTTATTTTTGTCAAAAACTATTAGAATATATAATTTTTTAGGGTATTAATTTAGATACTTGTCTTGAGAAATTTATAATTTGGTTTTATTTATATGTTTAATTATATGAAAAATGGGAACGCTAGTAGAAGAACATTCAATGGGTTGAGAAACCTTCACATCACTTTTCGTCAAAAAAATACATTTTGGGTAAATTGAAGTAGTAGACTAAGAATATTCAAATACTTTATCCTTTTTTTTTCTCATTTTAATTTCCAAGATGATTTGGTTCCTCATGGAAGAATAAATTTTGGAGTTTCTTCCTATTTTTTAATTTGTTGCCTTTTCTAATTTTGGGTTTTGGTGAATAGTGTGAATGTTTTATTATTCATAGCTCTAATGGTACATTAATAATAATCTTCACCTAAGTCATATAATACATTAGTGGATTCATAGAAAAATTATTATATTTCAAACTCTTGAAGATTTGTATTTTCTATTTCTATTTCTTCTATTTCTTCATATCAAACATCTCTTACATTTCCAAAATGATGTTTACAGGGGAATTTGTATTTGAATTAAGAGGAGATTCTATGTTAATATTTATTTAGGAGCTTGAAATAGGGTAAAATTACCTTATAAAGGTACATAGTTTCTTCTAATAATATCCTGATAAGGGGGAGTAAGATATTTTTGAGGTATTTACTTCTTCAGTGCTATTATATTGTTACACATTTTTTATAGGATTTGTTCAGTAGATGACTGAATGGAGTTATGCAGTTTACCTTTTTTATCTAATACATCAATAACTAATATTTTATCTAATGCAATTTCAAAAAAATTATCATGTCATATTATACATCAATAACTAATATTTGATCTAGAAGGATTACTTATGATAAGATAAAAAGCACTGGATGGTAACGAATGGTGAAGCAGTGGGCGGCCCGTCGATAGGCCCCAAGAAGGATGGCTCTCTACCTAGGGCGCATTCTCTCAATAATGAAATGATCTACATCAGTGAGCACTCAAAGCTCAGCAAGGTAAATGGATGCTTATTGAGAAGATAGGACATACCGGTTGTGGTCATTCCCCCTGAGGCAGTGCAAGATGATGTTGAGTATCTCTCTTCCCATACACTAATTTGTAAATTCTTGGGTATTCAAATCCCTCTGATGGCCTTAGAAGCCTATATTCACCGGTATTGGCATATAGAAGAGGACTTTGACATCATGTTGGCTAGAAACAACTATTTTCTAGTTAATTTTTCCTTAGTTTCAGACCATAATCGAGTTTTTGAGGGGGGCCCTTATTTCTACGACCGTGTGGGGATTTTTCTCAAACCTTGGCATGCAGGGTTTAACTCAACTAATGAACTTCCAGCCTGTGTGCTGGTTTGGGTCCGCTTTCCATGGCTTCCTTTGGAATTTTGGTGGGAGGACATTCTCAGGTAGATTACCACCATGCTAGGAACACCGACAGCTATTGCTCACCAATCACTGGACAAAAAGGTAATTTCTTATGCACGTGTGTGTGTTGACATTGATTTAAATAATCCTTTGCCAAATTCTATGGAGATTTGTATGGGCTCCTCATCCTGGATTCAATAGATAGATTATAAATCTATCCATTTTAGGTGCCAAATTTGTCATGTATATGGGCATTTGCATAGACAATGCCCGTAGGTTGCCAAAGATAGCAGGATAAACCATGATTCTTTAGCACCAAACATAACAATTTCTAGAAAAGGAATTAGTAGATTGGTTCATTTTGCTAATGTAAAAACTCAGTCAGATAGAGTTGTAAAAGGGAAAAATCCAATAATTATTGAAAACTTGGCACAAGGATCAGCTGATCAAACTAGCGTTGGTTTGGATGGGTTTACAATAGTAAGGCACTGTATGAGAGGAGGAGGCTAGAAATGTAGGAATGTTGACAGGTAATTGGACTTGGGATTTAATAGGTTTGAGGCTTTGGATAAGTAATTATCATGCCCTATTGAGGATTAGGTTATGATGCCTCTACCGACTTTAGAGAGCTCTATGAGGCCGAATGAAGGAGCACTTGAAGCTGCGAGTGTACAACAAGATAAAGAAGTGAAATGGGATGATTTAGTTAAGGAAGTTGATGCTGGTAGGAAAGAAAAGGGTTCTTCTTCAGTGCTTAGCCTAATGCAGAGGCCATTCAAGAAAGCTAACTCTTCCATTCCCTCCAAAGCTGGGCGAAGGAAGGACTTAGAAAAAATTAAACTTATAGGAGATTTACTAGTGGAATCAGGGGTTGTTAAAACCTTATATGAACACTTCCCCCATTTCTCCCAGTGATCATCTTATCATGGAATGTGAGGGGTTTGAATAGCTGCCCCAGACAAAAGGCTACTCGAAGATTGGTGATGGATCACTCTCTAGATATTCTCTGTATCCAAGAAACCAAATTGTCAGTTGACTCACTGTTTGCTTGTATGCCAAACATATGGTTATTTGGCCAATATCAAGGTGTGGGTGCACTGGGGAGCTCAAGGGGTTTGTTCATGTGCTAGGACCCACAGAAAATCTTGCCACTTCATTAGTTATCCTGCATATCAGATCTTTCTATGGTTGCCTCTTCTCTTGACACCGGGGAGCTAAATCTTGTCACAAATGTTTATGCACCAGTTGATATAGATGGACAACTTTAGCTTTGGGAACATATTCGCTATGTTTGTAGTTGTCATCTATTCCTTCTGTTGATTGTTATGGGTGACTTTAATGCAGTGCTGAACTTAGAGGAGAAAAGAGGCAGTCTGTCTCATCTAGGCCCCTCTTCTGATTGTCTTTGCCATAATGTTGAGATACTGCACCTCTCTGATGTTAGACCATCTAATGGGCTATTCAATTGGAGCAATAAAAGAACTGGTAATGCTACCATCTCAGAGAGTTTGGATAGATTTTTTGTCTCTTGCTTTTGGAAGTCTAGTGCTTTCTCTCTTAGTTTGGAAATCTTGGACTGGAAAGGTTCAGACCATTGGCCCATTATGCTATCCATCAATCTTATTGAGGGGCCTAAAAAACCTCCCTTTAAGTTTAGCTGATGTGGCTTCATGACCCATCTCTTCAGGACTGCATTGGCCAGTGGTGGCGGCAGAGGGGTCCGGCTCATGGTACTGGTATGTATTCTTTTCTCAAAAAACTTTAGTATGTTAAGAGAAAGTTGCAAATTTGTAATATAAATTATTTTGGCAACTTACATTGCATGAGGAAGAGGGCTCAAGATGAGCTAGATGTAGTCATAAGGAAAATAAGAGACTGTGGGTTCTCGCAAGAGCTTCATCTAGAGGAATCTAGAGCTGGTAGCACCCTTGATGAGTGGGAATTTTGGGAAGAAATTTATTGGAAGCAAAAGGCACATATTGACTGGCTTGAGGAAGGGGATAAGAATATAGCTTTTTTCGATAAGTCTATTTAGGCATAGAGAAATAGAAACATCATTTCTTCTCTTGTTATTCAGGATGGGACATGCTTAACCTCTTCCCAAGCTATTAGCGAGGAAGCTATCTGGTTCTTTTTAGATCTCTTGGCTAGTGATCTAGTACCAGATGAAGGAGCTGAAAATATAGTCCTTTCTTGCATTCCCCTATTGGTGAGTGCAGATATGAATGAATTTCTCATGAGGCTGATCGAAATGATAGAGGTTGAGGAGGTGGTGTTCATCATGAAGAGAGGTAAAGCTCCTGGCCTGGATGGTTTCCCAGTGGATTTTTTTTAGGACTTCTGGAACATCATCAAGCAGGACCTGATGGAGGTCATACAAAAATCATACTCCAGTAAAGAAATGATTAAAGCTCTGAATGTTACTTTTCTTGTTCTAATTCTGAAGGAGTAGGCTCTTCAACTAGATGAGTATAGACCCATAGCGCTTTACAACATTGTCTATAAAATCATTACTAAGCTTATAGCGTAGAGGCTTAAAGATTTTCTTCCCAGACTTATCTCAGAGGAACAAGGGGGTTTTGTGGCTAGAAAGCAGATTCTAGATGGAGTTTTTATAGCTTCAGAAGCTATTCATTCTATGAGTACTTCTCAAGAGCATGCCATGTTTATTAAGCTTGATCTTGCCAAAGCTTATGATAGAGTTAACTAGAGATTTCTACAAAAAGTCCTTTTGGTGTTTGGTTTTAACCAGGATTGGATCCAATGGGTGTTGATCTGTGTCACGATGCCTTCTTTTTCAGTTCTTATTAATGGGACACCTTTTGAGCTTCTTGGTGCCTCTAGAGGCCTTCGTCAAGGTGATCCGCTGTCCCCATACCTATTTATCATTTTGGCTGAGGGTCTTGGGCGGCTCTTTAAATATCATGTTTCTCAGAATTCCTTACAGGGATGGAGATGGGGGGATGGGATAACTACCCTAACCCATCTCCAATTTGTGGATGACACTATTTTGGCTGGGAGAGCTCAAATAAGAGAAGCGGTGGCTTTTTGACACACACTGGACAATTATCTGGCAGCTTTTGGATAGAAAATTAATGATCATAAGTCCTCTATTTTCTTTTTCAACACTTTGGAGCTTATTTAGAGAAGGATTGCTGCCATATTGCGGTTTCAGACTCAGAGCCTTTTAGTTATTTATCTTGGCATTCCCATTGTGGTGGGAAGGCAGCCTAGACTTTTTTGGCAGAATGTTCTTGACAAACTGAGGTAAAAAGTGAGTCATTGGACCCATAGATGGCTGTCTATTATGGGCCGTGTGACTCTTCTTCAATCGGTCATCTAGGCACTTCCCATATATCACAGTATGGTGCAAGTTGCCCCAGCTTACTTCTTGAAGGAATTTGATGCCCTTTCTAGATAGTTTCTTTAGAGCAGAAATTTGCAAAATAAAAAATGGAGCCTCATTAACTGGGCTACTATTTGTAGACCAAAGAAGGATGGGGGCCTCAGCTTGTGCTCTGTTATTCTAGCCAGCCAAGCCCTTGCTGCCAAGCTTTATTGGATATGGTGTTCCAATTATTCATCCCTTTGGGCTCAAATTTTGTCTGCTAAGTATTTCCCAGGAGTGGATCCTCATGTGATCTCCAAGCTCCCGCTTGAGGGTAGAGGTTCAATGGTGTGGAATACTCTCAAGCTTGGAGCTCAACTGGTGAAACATAGCCTATTTTGGGCTTGTAATAGTGGGGTGGATGCCTTCTTCTAGAGAGACTCATGGGATGGAGAGCCACCACTCTGATCATCACATCCGCATTTGTAGCCTTTAGGTGCTTCTTTTCATTCTGCTGGGTGGCATAAGGTGGTGCAATACAAAGAGGTTTTTAATATGGGAACTACTATTGGATATAGGTGGAAAGACTCCTCTGATTGGCCACTCGGGGGCTTAGAAGAAGATAGAAGGGAATTAGCTCATATCCTTGCTTCCAAAGGATGTAGCTCCCTGTAAGGATGAGACGTCCTTGCATGGGGAGGGGATGATACTGGCCAATACTCTATGTCTTCTAGATATCTAGCTTTGACTATGCAATCCTTTAGAGGATGACAGTTTGTTTGAGGAAAGAAAATTTGGAATCAGACCTCTTGGCCCAAGTGTACTTTTTTTCTCTGGCTGCTTACTCACAACAGGTGTCTCACCTAAGATAATCTCAGCAAGCAGGGATTTTAGGGGCCCTCTAGGTGTGTTCTGTGTCACAGCAGTGAGGAAACAGGAGCTCACATTTTTTTCTAGTGTACGTATGCTAAGTAGATGTGGCATTTGTGGTGGAATGCGTGGGGTCTGCCCTGCTAGCATGCTTCTTCTTTGGTGGATTTTTGGGGTCGATTGGGTCATGCTCCTATGAAAAATTCCTTTTTACTAAATGCATGGTCATTGGGTCCCTCTTTTATTTTATGGAGCCTATGGATTGAAAGGAATAGAAGAATATTTAGGGGCACCCAGCTGGAGCTGCAAATTCTATGGGCACATGTTATAAGTTTGATGCAAGAAACTTTGCATGTTAAATGTGTAGGGGAGAATGTAACGGACCCTAAAGCCATGACTATCTGCACTCACCTTGGGCTGGAGCCAAACTTGGGATGCGTTGCTGGTCTGAGCTGCTAATCAGGGAGAGGTAACAGTCAACATATGCATCTTGTTTTCAGAGAAGGCCACTAGACTCCTTCAGAGGATGGACTCATTAAAATCAATACTGATGGCTCCTCTCAGGGGAACCCAGGGGCTGCTGTCATCGATGGTATTGGTCAGGATAGCACTGGGAGTACTCAATTTCTCTTCTTGATCTATAAAGGACAGCATACTAATAACCTCATGGAAGCCTTGGCCATCCTGGAGGCGGTGAAAGCTTGCTGTCAAAATGGCTGGAGTAACATTGTCTGTGAATTGGATTCCCAAATAGTTTTTAATTTGCTGAATAAAGGTAATCCTGGTAAGGTTGATTGGCACCTAAATGTGGTTGTTCAGTAGATTCTACAATTAAGTTCTTCCTTGTATTCAGTTTCTTTCAAACACATTCCTCATGAGTGGAATGGTGTTGTGGATTGTCTTCCTAAATGGGCTTCAGAGAATGGTCCCTCTTGGAGCATTTCGGATCTTACTATGCTTCCCAAGAGTTTACATCAGAAATTGGTTCAACTTGTGCACCAGGATAATGTTTTGTAACTATTGTTTTCTTCTCGTCTTTAATAAATTTTTACCCCTCTTTTAGTTTTTTTTTTAAAAAAAAAACTAATATTTGATCTACTTCTAAATTAACTACTTTGGATCTCCTTAATTGATAACTCACTTCTAAAAATTATGAGTTTATGAAGAAGCACTTCTTATTTTCTATTATTGGCTTAGTTATCATCGGTATCTTATTTAGTAGCTTATTGAACTTAGCCAAAATATATATCATGGATTCATAATTTTATTAATTAATTTGAGTAATTTGATCAAGAAATACATGATCATCTTTTATTAGTTTAAATCCACTTTTGAACTTAGTTTTCATGTTATCCTAACTAGTGATGGAACCTGGAGGAAGATGGTCAAACTAATCAACTACCCAATTTTAAAGAGTTTATATGAAAATATAACTATAATGTATTCACATTCCACACCTAAAATTCCACATGCCATAAATAACATTGTTATATGTTCATTTAGATGTTGGTTACCATTAGCTAAAATTTTTGGGAAGCTCATTCAGGAACATTTTAGAAGCTCATGAAACAAACATAGGGATAATATCCAAATTTCATTACCACATGGTATTTCCATGATTGTAAAAACTATTTGAAAAGGAATAAAATTCTTTGAGAGGACAAGAGCTTAACTTACTATTGAACCACCTCTAGATTGTTTACTTTTTGTGGGACTACATGGGAGACTAGTTGATTTATTCATTTTAGGTTTTGGTTAGGACTTAACTTAAAGTTAGATTTATTTTTGAAATTGATAAAAAAAAATTGTGTTAATTCGATATTTAATTTATATAATAAATCATATTTTTACTAGTTTGAAATGAACACTACTATTGTTGATGTGTTGGTTGGATTTGAAGTTCTCTCTGAACTAGTCTTCTTTGTCATGATCTTATTACCTTAGATATTTGTACCAAAATGGAATGATATTATTATTATTATTATTATAATACTTATATTTCTATTAATTTCTACTCATTTATAAATTTTAGAAGAAGATAAGGAACTAGTAATAAGGGTGTGGTAGAAATACTTGGTTGGCGATGTGCATATAATCCATATGAAGATGGAAAACTCCTCATTGGCTTCGAAGGAATAAATTGTAGCTTGATAGATGGTTGATGGATGAATTCTAGGGGAATTTTTCTAGATTAACAATAATTTGGCCTTAAAAGCAAATTTGATAAAGGTTCGGGTCTCTTTTGCTATTCTTGAGTTGTTAAAGGAAGACTGGATGCTAGAAATCTTGAATACCTTTATGCAAGAATGCTTGTGATGATGACTACATTTCACCTCCTAATCCCATCCTTTTATAGGAAAAAAGAGATGGAAAATACAAGTTTCCCTAGAGGGTGAGGCTACTAATTTCAATGTTTGGGAGTTTATTAACACTGTATAAGGCAAACATATCAAATTGTGCCTTGTTAGCTCACACAGCTATTGATGTTTTAAGAAGGTGAAAACTTGACCATCGATGGTCAAGCTAATTGTCGATGGTTAAGCTGACCATTGATTGTCAAGTGTCTAAATGAAAAGGTGTTAACGTGGGTTAAAAAAGGTGGGTTAATATTTAATTTAGTAAGTTAATGAGTTTAGTTAGCTAAGTTTCTAAGTAGACACAAGGTTCTAATAGGTTGATCAGTGGGTTGGGAATGGTTAGGTGATCCCTAAGGTATTCCAAGGCATTTAGACACTAGTACGGTTTTCTAGTCTCTACATTTTCCCCCTTTTTATTATGCAACTTTGAAGTAACAAGCTGCAAAATAAAAATGGATTTCCTAGTGAAAGGTCTATTTGCCCCAAGTATGGGAGGAGTTATTCCCCATAAAACTAAGATTCAATAAGGTGAAACCAAAATTGAGTTAGGGTTTGATAATTAGTATATGGTGAGTCATGAGGTTGGTGAAAAAGGGTTAGGAATTTAAGACATAAACATGCACACAAAATATGACTGAGTATGATAATCAAGATCACATCAAGATTAAGATTTCTAATACTAGTAAAAATAAGGTTAGTTTTATAAATATGAGTGATGGGGTAACTAGTCCACAACATTGATCATAGTTGATCATGTCATTCCTATCAAATCTCCTAAACAATGTTAGTGTTTTCATAGGTATTTGAGGTAGGAAGTACTCCCTTGAAAAACATAAATGGTGTAGTCATACATGAGGTGGTGTAAACAAAAATGGTCAACATGGAAAGATTGGTTAGTATGCTCAAAAATATCAATGTAAGGTCATCATAAAATATGCAATTGTTTCTATTGAAAATGGCCAACATCAAGGTAGACATGGTATAATGTTTGGTTGGAGAAGGGTAATCTCCAAAAGTATAGGTTTTAGTTTGGGTGAGATTAGGTGATCTCTAAAAATTAGGCACTTAGGTATAAGTACCTAAAAAAATTAAAAAGCGATACCCTTACCATCGATGGTTAGGGTTTTCAAGGTCAACCATCGATGGTCACCCTAACCATCAAAATTTAGGGTGAAACTCTAAAAGAGCATAATATAAAAAGTGAAAATGAAATTTCATTTTTTACTTTTAAAATTTTGACCTCTATGCTTCCATATATTTCATTGATTTGGCACTTCAATGTTTTACTATGAGAGTTGACTAAGTGTTTAGGTGAGGTGTCAATTATGGATTGGTTGAGCATATGTTTGAGGAGATCAGTGAGGACTAGATATGTAGGGTGGATGAGGATGTGGTTGAGTAGTAGGATGTGGGCTCCAACCTCGATAATGATCAAGGAATGAGATAGGTGATGTTTTGAAATTATTATTTAGTTGATTTGGTTTTTATTGAAGTTAAATTTGGATAATTTCATGGTTTTTTGGAGGGTTTTTGTAATTTTGACCTAGTTTAGGTTTTGTGAAGAATCAAGAAAATTAGTGGGTGAAATTGAAATTTAAATGAGGTTTTGCATTGGGGATAGGTTATAGGGTAGTTTTAGGTAGTTTAGTTGTTGAAATTAGTTTTTTATCAGTTTTATAAGGGTAGGTCAAGGGTTTTTCCATCTATGGTCACACATAGTGACCATCGATGGTTAGACCTAATCATCGATGGTCAATCATGATCATTAGTGGTCAACCATTGATATGAAAAATCCACTTGACCATCAATGATTATTAGGACCATCGATGATCAAATAATAAGGGAAGTTAGGTTTTATTAAAAAGATAAATAAAAGTGTTTTAAAATGTTGTAATAGGGCGTGGGTTAGTCAAGAGGTCAAATGTAAGCTAGGATAGGATAGGGTAAGTAGGAATGATAGGTTGATATGGTTTGTGGGTAGAGTTAGGTAGTGATTTGATAGGTTTAGGACTAGTATGATAGGATAAGGTAGGATGTTGAAACTTTTTTTGGTTAGGGTAGATGTTTTTGAGAGAAGTGTTAGGTATTGATGTTATAGTTTAGGGTAGATATTAAGAATGTTTATGGGTGATAGTCACATGTAAGTGTTAGAGGTGATGTCATAGAGGTAATGGTTGTGTGTTAGTATTGTAAAATAGGTGGATGTATGTGGAGTTAAGTCGATGTAAGTGGTTTTGGGTAGCATGAATGAAATAAATGGAAATGAAAGATGGCAATGGAAAACTAAGTGTGCATGTTGACTTGATTTATTTTATAGGCATGAGACCATATCTGGATGAGGGATCAAGTTCACAAGATATTTATAGAGATCCATGTGGGGATGATCAGTGATGGTTGGATGCATATTCAAGAGGTCAGATTAGGATCTATGTGATATTATCAGTGGTTATCGAGAGATACATTGATGATCATGTCACTCATCCAAATATGGGATTTCACCATGAACACCTTCCTACTATCAATAGGAGAGATGACCATCCTATTAGAGGATGTTCATAAGATTACATGACTACCTATTCAAGTGGAGCATATTTATCACATTGAGAGTGAGGAGATGGACAAGCAGATGGAGATCTTATATGGTGAGGATCAGGCCCATGCTAGGTAGGATTCAAGTGGTTTTGGTTATGGGCCATTGTAATAGTAGGATCCAAATGATAGGTGCTTGATGACCATGATGATGATGGTAGTGTCTTATTTTAAATTACCTAATTCAATTAGATGATTTTCCTATCTATTATTGGGTGTGTTTGTAGAGATGTTACTTAAGAGGATGGTGTTTGGGTGGGCACCAGTCTTACTAGTTTAGATATACAAGGAGATCTAGGCATTTCAAGCTCACAAATGATATGGGATCAGTGTTGGGTTCATGTTTTATTATTAGGCATATGAGTACATTTAGGTTTTGAGACCATTGGGGTTGTCATGGGATGGCTATGACCAAGTGGACTATAGAGTGGGTTTGTTATGATGGAGGGGAAGTTATAATTTGAGAGGAGCTAGAGGTGTTAATAGAGACATTTGTTGGTTTTGAGATACATTAGAGGTTTTGGTTATGGGTGATATATTCTAGAGGACATATGTGGACTAGCCTAGGTAGGCCTTGTATAGCTATCATAGTTTATCTTTGCAGATATAGAGGTGGATCTATGGGAGGAGAGAGGGTGAGGCTAAGCTCATCTCATTTGATATATTTTAGAGGTAGTATGGATTTATGTAGCGAATTTTGGCTCCTTTCTTGAGGTACAAGGAAATATGTAGTGTTTTTGTTACCTGAGCCATAACCAACAAATATAGTATTAAACCATGAAGAGCTACCTACAAGAGTAGGGATAGATGATGCCGGTATTTTTTATGGATATGAAACATGGTGCTAGGGCATTTATGTAGTGGCCAAATTTGGATGGGATGATGGGGGATAATATGCCATGGATGTGAATCCATTTACGGCATAGGTGCAAGGTGGTGGTTAGGATGGATAGGCTATAATAATAATAATGGGAATTGCTTAGGCTCAAATTATAGGTCTATAAGGACATGTAGCCATATTTCATGGCTATATTTTCACTTTATAGGTTTAGGTTACCACTGTTATTTATGAGAGATCAGGTGAGGACCTCCCTTGGTTTGGTGACCTAGGAAAGGGATACCCTAAGTTAGAGGGTAGGATCAGTGACAACACCAACAAGACCACTAGGTACTATTCTTATGGCATATTACTTGGCCATGATGGAGGGGTTGAGATATTATGAGGCTATAGTGCTAGCATAGTGATTGATGGAACCCCAATAGGGTGAATATAGAGATAGTTTAGTAGGTGGGGTAGTTGTAACAACTCTAAGTCTGTGGTTCATGTCAGTAGTGCCTAGAGGATAGACAGGTAATGGATAGGTAGGCATCTTAGGAGGACTGGAACCATATGGTAGTGTAGGTGTAGGAGTAAGAGCAGGAGTAGGTGGGGCTAGTGGTAGTGGTTCCCTAGGGGCATGATATTATATGTTTTGATATGTTCTATATGTTTTTGATACTTGTTTGCATGCTAATGATGTGAGATATACATTAGATAGAGAGAGAATATACACTGTTAAATATATCATTTATTTGATGACATGATGTATATGATATAGATTTGATTACAAATGTTATTTATGGTTCATGGTTCATGGTTTTGATGTTTTGATGTTTTATGCTTTATGTATTTAGTAGTTTTAGGCATGTTATGGTGTTTGGTTTTGTTTATAGATATGATGTTTATGATTATGGATGGTTCATTTATGGTAAATAGATAGGATGATATTCATGATTTATAGATAGATATATGATGTGGTTCATGATATGATGATTATATGATGTGTGTTGTGATTTATGCTTAAGTATGTAATGAAAATACATAGGTAAGTTAGATAACTAACTAAATGTGAGAAAAACAAATCATGAGATGTATGTTTGCATGAACCAATGATAAGAAGGTAAAGAAAAAACATGATGCCTTTTCATTGGTAAGGACCTAAACAATTTGAGTTTAGATTTTATTAAGGAACATAATCCTTTCAAATGCTTTGCATTAGCATGTTTTGGTTTATAAAATGGTGTCTTGATGACATCATGTCAAGTAAGCTCATAATCCCTTGATTTATAGATAGTGTAAAAGGGAGATAGGTAATAGGTGAAAGGTATATGCATGGATAGGTAAGGTAACCTTATGTGGGTTAGTTTTACCCTTCTATAGATGATCTAAGAACCAAGTTATACAATTCCATGTCTTAATTCAAGTGTATAATAATCTATGTGAGAAGTCTACTAATGCTATATATGAAAGCTGATTGTAGCTTCCTTGGGATAACTTGTTCTATTTTTGATATAGGGTCATTTGTTGGTTTCATTTTGATAGGTTTGTGAAGTTTATCAATGCAAGAAGCTTCAAATTATTTATTTTGACCCATTTAATTTATCCATACTTTAATGGAGTAGTCGAGGTGTCGGTTTATATATTTGGTAGTTGTCCTTCAAGAGAGCAGTCTATCTTTTAAGCAATTTGGTTTTTGTGCAACTGTCCTTCAAGGGAGAAAATTTCTATACTAGAGATATGTGACCCAAGTGATATTTTAGTATGCCAAATTATTTTTATATGAGGATTTAGACATGTAAAATTCTAATTATTCTTAGATTTTTACCTTTATGAGGGTAAAAACTTTTAGCACAAGAGGTTAAATGATAGGTGAAAAGAGGGTTTTGAGAGACAAATGATCATGGGATTTCATCTAATTAGATATGAAAAGTATCCATGATAACCATGCTATGGGTAGAAACATGGTACCCATATTTAGGATTTAAGATATGATTGTGATGGTATATAACATGGTTTTATGTTGCTATTAGTTATCCTTAAGGGAGAGGGATAGGTAGGTGAAGGTGAAAATCTCATAAATTAAGGGATGAGCTTAAGGTAGACAAAAAGGTGAGTTTGATCCTTCTTTTAACAAAATAAAGGACATATATGTGAAGCATTGAGAAGCTCATATATTTTTTTCCTTTGATAGAGGACAAATGGTAAGCTCTTAATCCATATTTATGGGTTATGATATAGGGTCCAAGCCAATTGAAAGTAAACTTGCCTCTTTTGTTTTTCTCCATATTAATTACATGTTGGTTTTCCTTAAGGATGAGGTCTCTAATATTGAATTATCATTATTTTAGGTGTTTTTTATAGGTGAAAATGATTCATTCTTGGTAGACATAAAGATGGTTAAGTGCTGCTAGGTGATGTTCATCAAGTAACTCAAGTCATGCTAGATGTTCTTGATGATATTCACTCGCATAAATGATGTCCTAAAAAGATATGTGAAGAGTGAATCCTAGACTTTGAGAGGCAAGACTACCTCTATTTTGAAGACTAGATAGATAAGGGTGGTACCAATAGAGGTTTGAATGCTAGTGAGATATGCCCATAAAAAAGTGATGTGTAAGCACTTGTCCTGACATGAAGTACTGACTACTTTGGTTAAAATTTTATTATAGGATTTTGCCTATCCATTTTATTATGTATGGTAAGGAAAGGAAAATATTAACTTGATTCCAAATTCATAGTGAAGACCTTAGACTTATTTTTTCTTTAAATATTTACCATTATTGATGATGATCTTATGGGGAACACTAAAATGATAGATGATATTTTGGTTGATGAAGTTGACTATCTTATTAGATTTAGTTGAGATGAGAGGAATAGCTTTCACCCATTTGGTGAAATATTTAGTGGTGATAATGATGGATTGGTGGCGTTGTGAAGAATGATGATTAATTTCCCCAATGAGATCGAGTCCACATTATGAGAAGGGCCAATAGTCTTTGGATACTTGAAGGCCATGGGAAGGTGTGTGATGTAAATTGGTGTATTGTTGACATTTAACACACTTCTTTACATAATAATAGTATTATTTGTTGAGGGTGGGATAATAATATCTAAGATGAAGGATATGTTTAGCGATAACTAAACCACTAAAGTGTCCCCCATAGATTTTGTCATGTGTTTCCTTAATAGAATGGGAAGCTTCATGACTATGTAGATAATGGATAAGAAGTCCATTGAATCCACACTTGTAAAGGATTCCCTTTTGTATGGTGTAATAATAGGTACTCTAAACAAAGTCTCTTCTACTACTCCTATAAAGGTTAGGAAGAATTATACTAAGGCTAAGGAAGTTAAAGGTTTGTTAATACCATATGTTTGATGGAGATTACTCTACACTATATATGGTAAGAAGGTCAAAATGGATATATGATGGTGTGAAAAAGTGGTGGATGGTAATAAAGAGTTTAGGCTTGGTAGGTTGATAGGGGATTTGGGAAATATGGGAAGCCATTATATCCATGAACTTGTTAGTAGATCATGGAATAGATTGGATAAAGTAACGATCAAATGATTCCAAGAGTACATCTACTAGTTGTTTGTACTTTTGTAAGACATCATTCTTACATTAGTAGGATCCATTGACCTAGTTGACCACAAGTTGGGAATCACCAAAGACATTAATGGTCTTAATTACCAAGGATAAAGTAGTTTGGAGACCTATTACTAAGGCTTCATACTCAGCCACATTATTGGTACACTTGAACTCAGGTTTAAAGGAAAGGAGAAGAGGTTCACCATCTAGGGGAATGAGAATAAATCTAATACCCCCACTGCACTGGCATTTTGAGCCATCAAATAACATAGTCATTTGGTATGTAGGGTCTTCCTAAAAAAGAGTCATGATGGACTCATCTAGAAATGTAAGAGGAAGTGGTTAATTATCTTGTAAAATATCATTGATCAATTGGTATATATTTACTTACCCTTTAATCAACTTATATTGGAGGAACTCAAGGTCAAAGTTAGATAAAATCATGAGCCACTTAGCCATACACTAGTTTTGGTATGGTTTACAGTGCATGCACTTGATTGGGTCAGTGTTAGTGATGACATAGGTTTTATGATTAAGAAGGTAATGATAAAGTTTGGAAGCCACAAAGACTAAGGTGAGGCAAAGTTTCTCATAATGGGTGTAACAAGTCTCATACTCTATAAGTGTTCAAATTATATAATAGATAGCTTGATCTTTGTTTTCTTTATCATAGTGAGTGAGCATTGTCCCTAGGGAATGGTTAGTGGTAGAGATATAAAATTAGAAATGCTTGTCCTCTTTAGGAGGGATCAAAATAGGTGTAGAAATAAGTTATTCTTTGAGTGAACCAAAGGCTTGTTGATAGGATTTAGTCCACTTTAAATATGTCTTTTTTAAGGAGATGGCGAAAGGTTTGACATTTATAAGATAACTAAGACATGAAGTGATGGATAGATAGGAGCTTCTCTTGCAAGCTACAGAGTTGCTTAAGGTGGGTTAGGGGAGGAAATTCCAAAATTAATTTTAATTTATTGGGATCCAGTTTGATTCCTCAAAGAGAGATAATAAAGCCAAGAAGCTTTCCAAAAATGACCCTAAAGATGCATTTATTAGTATTGATTCTGACATGGAAATGGATAAGGCATTCAAAGATGATTGTGAGAATGGCCAAGTGATCCTTACAATGTTTGGATTTCTCAAGGAGATAATTCACATAGTCCTCTACAATTTTATAAATTAGATCATGGAAGATATAGGTCATCACATGTCAGTAGGTTGCTCCAACATTTTTTATACCAAATGGCTTGACCTTGTAGCAAAAGGTTCCCCATGGGGTAATGAAATGAGATTTATGTTGATCTTTGGGGGCAATCAAGATTTTATTATATCCCAAGAAACCATCCATGAGAGATAACATCTTGTGGATAGCTTTAAGATCAACAATTTGGTCAATACTAGGCAAAGGAAAGTCATCCTTTGGGCAAGCAAGGTTGAGGTCATGAAAGTCAAAATAGAGGTGAAGTCCCCATGTGGTTTTGGTGATGGGAACAATGTTAGAAACCCATTGAGGATAATCGATAGGTTGAATAAATTAAAAAAACAACACTAAAGCTCTTATTTGACTAGAAGGGCAATGTGAGGGTGCACACTACAAAGCTTTTACCAAACAAGATTAGCATCAAGATGGGTGACAATGTTATGGAGGGAAATGGAAGGGTCACTTCTAAGTATGTCTTGATATGACAAAGAAAATTATATGCTACAGTCATAAAAGAAGGAAGGGTAATATTTTTTCTCCACAAAATCTAAGGATTAACCAATCTTGATAATGTGAGGGTTATCTTAGGTACCTAGGTTGACATTGATAGTGGATTCTTTCAACATGGTTTGGTTCTTAGGAGGAAAGGATTTGTGGAAAGAATAATCCCCCACACCAAATTTGGTGAGAATGGAATCATCATCATGATTTTGGATGGTATTGATGGTAGGAGAATCATTTTCTACCATTTCAAGATGGATGAGAGGAAGAATTTTAGTTTGGCCACCCTTTTAATAGGTCAGAGGGCCTAAACAAAGAGTATTGATAAAAAAATTAATTATGAGGAATGATATTGAAATCCTCTGACTTTAAAGGAGATGGGGTTGGTGAGGATGGTATATCCTCATCGATGGTGGTGATGGATTTAGGTAAGGTGGGTTATTTTTTTGGTAAGAAACACAAGGCCAAATAACTCATAAGGTTTTTGGGTTTTCATAGTAGGTAACTCATGAGGTCCGTGCTCATAATGGCCTAGGCCAAATCCCTTCTAAGCACACTTGTGAAGGTATATCTTGGAAAATGTTGGTTTTTCAAGATAATAAAAGTTAGAGGTTAATGGTTTGGTGATATAGGTATTAGTGGAAGTAAGAAGTGGATGATTAAGTCCCCATACATTAAGTTGGTTTGATGATTGGGAGGCCTAAAAGGGATGATGGTTTTATTGTTGAGATCATGATTAGGATCATGGTTGAGGTTCCCATAATCTTGAGGATTAGGGAAAGCATCTAAAGCTATAATATGATACTTCCCTAGTGAGAGACATTGGAACATGGTTTCCAAGGAGTCCTCTATGGGTATTTGGGAAGAAGGGATAGATGAAATAGTTGAAGTTTCATCAATGGTAGAGGTGGAGGTGTTGTTGGTTTTGGTTGATGAGTTGGTGTTGTTTTTGGTTGGTGGAGAGGTGGATGAAGGAGGAATAATAATGCCATTGGGTTGATATGTAATATTATATGAGGCAAAAGGACTAGGGTCAGCTCTTATGGTAGAAACTTGACCTTTGTGTTCAAATTTGACACATCAATGTAAGGTAGATGGGAAATAAATTATGGAATGGATTAAAAGGAATCCAATTAATATGTTGTACTAAAAATTTCCATCTATAACGTAAAATATTTCCATAATTGTGCGAGGTCCCAAGCGGATATGGAGGATGATTATCCCCAAGGTAGTGGCCATAATGTCATTAAAGGAGTGAAAGACCACCATAGTTTCTGACATGATATTATTAGGTAACTTAAGTTGGTCATAATCATGGGAGGATATAATGTTGATGCTATCTCCTCCATCATTCATTGCCCTTTTGATGTAGGTTTGATTGATGTATGCAGTGATGAAGATGGGATGATCAAGATCATTAGAATGGATAGAAGGTATTTCCAAATCTTGAAAGGTGATAAAAGTATAAATTTGAAGGGCTCTGATAAAAGATGGAAGAGGTTTAGGGTCTTCTAGTTGAACCTCTACATATTACAAGGCCTCTGTCAATGCTTGGTGGTGATGGGGTGAGGTGTTGATTAGTTCATAAAGGCTCATCTTCACCGGTGTATAGTGAAGTTGTTTTAGAACCACTCACTAGATGGTTTTAGAAGGGTTATAGGGAGAGGCACACAAAATGGATATTTTGGGTTTTGGGTAAGTGAAGGTAGAGGTAAGGGTGCTTGGTTTTGGTTGTAAAATTGATGGGTAGAATGGTAGGTCCATGGTATGGACACTTTTGCTTTTCCCTTATCTTTTTTTTGGGCCCTAGATTAGGTAACCATATGTATAGTGTGGATTAAAGGAGGTATTGGGTGAGATGGTTGCTTTAGTTCCTCCTCACTTTCAACTGAGAGTGGAAGAGTAGGTAAATGTTAGATGGGTTGAGTTAGTGGTTAGGTTGGTAATGGGCTTAAGGAAGGCTTGTTTGATAACATATCATCATCCTCCCATCATTTATGGATAAGTGTTTAGAGATATTTTCAATTCTCTATGTTGTGTCTAGGAGTCCTATGGTATGAGAAAATAAAATTTTCATTAAACCATGATGGTTTAAGATGTGAAGGGGTGAAATGTTTGATGGGTTTTAGGGTTAATGAAGAGGTTTGTAACATCCTTTATAGAATGGTTGAATAAAATTTGATCAAATGTGTTGAAGGTGTTGGGTTTTTATTTTTAGGAGTGGGATCCCTCTTATAAGTAAGCTTCACCACAAAAATGGGAGGTGGTGGAATGGTTCTGGTGGGTGTCTATGGCTAGGATTGTTTGGTTATGGTTAGTTTATTATTGGAAGATTTAGAGGTTAAGGGTGAAGGTTTGGTGATAGGTGGGAAGGTAGAATAGATATTTTAGCTAATAATGACAAAGATTTTGATGATTTGGTAGTAGGTGTGGGTAGAGTAAAAGGATAAGGTTTATTAGATGAGGATTAGGTAATAGGTATAGTAGAGGGATGGGGTCCTAACATGGAAGGCACATGGGAATGAGGTGGTATAGGTCTAGTTCAAGGTGGGATCTTTGTTGGCTCCATCTTCTTAGTTAGTTTGGTTAGGGATTTCTTTGGTGGAATAGGAGTTAAGTCCAACTTCAAAAATACATGAGCAAGGCATGGTGTATGAAGCATTACTAGATTTTTATGGGTTTGGTTAGAGAGGCATAAAGTGTTTTGAAAAATTTATATGGAGGTGGGTCGGATGGTTCTCTTACAGTTTTGGAAAGAGAAGGGTTTGAGGATGGGATTGAGATAATGATAGGTTAGATGGTGGATGCAAGTGAGGTTGAAGGTTTAGGTTTATTTAGGTAAAGGAGCCCAAGATGATGCCAAAAATTGTCTCTATCTAGGTTGGGTTGAGAAGAAAACTCTAGACTTTGGACTAATCTAGAAAAAGGCTTATAGACAGGTTTAATTCCTTGGTCATTTGTTTCAAAAGTTAAGCCCATAGCTGGAGGTGAGGTAATGGTTTCTTCACATTTTTTCTTGATGGAAGATTTCAAGGTTTGGGAAGATGTCTCCTCCATGGAATGTGTAGGTAAGGTAATCTCTTATTTTGGGATGGTTCCTAAAGAGGGAGTGGGTGGTTCTAAGATAGGTGAAGAAGGTGTGATGGATTTAAGTGAAGGGATGCAGATGATAGTTTATTTTGTTTCGATATCCAAAATAATGGTAGGTAATTCAAACACTTTAATGGGTAAAGAGGTGGTTATAGAAATGGTTTCCTCCTTTAGTATTTATATCAAAAGAGATGTGGATAGGTCCATGGTCTCATCGAGCAAAGAAAGAGGGGTAGTTGCTTCCTCTATTTGGGTGTCTAATGGAATAAAAGGTGAGTCCACAACTTTAATGAGTGTAATGGAGGAAGGGGTAGATGAGGTGATACTCTCTTTAATAATAGATTCAATAATAATGACATTAATCATATGGACATCATGAGCATGAGATGATTTTAGTTTATTTACATCATAATTGGTGGAAGGGGCATGGTTGGGAAAAGGTTTACATAAAATGTCAAGGAAATAATTTGGAGGTGAATCGGGATTATCAAACTTGATTTATCCCTTATCAATCATGATTTGGACAATAGTATTAAAGGTATATCACCTACGAACGTCATGTCCAATGACATGGTTGAAAGCACAAAGATCATTCTCATTATATGAACTAGGTGTAGGGCGAGAAGCATCAATTTTTTGGGGAGGTTTTATTGGAGGAAGTTTTATGATATTTGATTTGAGTAATTTATCCAAAACTAAACCACAAGACTCCCCTATCAGATTATATTATTTTGGGGTAACTCAATTTTTTTTTTGGTTTGGTTGGTTGGAAGAGTTAGAATAATTGGTTGGGTTGGGTTGATTGACATTTAGAGGTGGAGTAGTTTTAAGTACAATTGAGTTGGTGGATGCCTTTAGTTTGGTTTTGGGATGTTATGTTGATTGGTGGTTTTGGTTAAGGATGGAAGATTAGATTTAGAGCTAGCATTTTTGTTCTATAGTTTCAATGTTCCCTCATTAACGGATCTAATTTCCAATTTTTGTGGCATGATGAAAGCCTCATCAAAATTTCAAAAAGTTTAAACTTGAAGCATGGGGAAAATATGTTTAGAATAAACTTGATAGAAGATTTCAATCAATTCTAGCTGGGGTAAGGATAAAGAAAGTTGGTTGATGAGACCTCTCCATTTATCTACGAAATCGGTAATTGATTCATCATCAAATTGCCTAATAGAATAGAGGTTGGTAATAAAGACCTTTTTAGATATGTTGAGTGAGAAATAATATAAAAACACTTGGGCAAGTTGAGAAAAGGCAAAGATAGAGTGCTTGGTAAGATCACTATACCAATCCAACACTGGTCCACATAAAGACATGGGAAATGTATGAAGGAGGAGAGCATTTTCATACAAAAAAAAATTATAAGACTAGAAAAATTCTCTCAAGTGTTGTTGGGGGTCCTCCTTGATTTGGAACTTGGAAAACATGGATAGTTACCATTGAGGAGGATAAGATTGGATAGGGATGGATGGATGGATGGATAGGTTTATTGCATATTTGGTCATAAGATAAAAGGGTATGGGCCCTAGAAATAGAGGACTCGAGGTTGGTCATTTTGTCCATTAACATTTTGACCAAATCCATTTGAGGTTAGGAAGCTCCATAATTGGATGGTAATTTTGGTTGAGGTTGGGTGGCATCAATATATGGATAAGAGGTAGAGGGTTGAGAAGATACCACATATTTATATGTGGTCATTATAGGTTGGAATGGTGCCACATAAGGGTTGATGGGCACAAAAGGATGGGTAGAGGGTGATATGTATCCTTATGGATTAGGAACATATTGGTAAGATGTCATGGGTATTTGTTGAGGTATTGATATGGTTTGATTTGGAGGTATGGATGGTTTGGTAGATGGTTGGGGTTAAGTTGTAGCCATTTTGCTAATAGGTGGAAGGGTGTTAGGTATGGAAAGTACAAAATTTTGGAGAGGTGTAAAAATTGATGGGTTGGTGGTAGTAAGAATAATGGTAGAAATAGGGGTAGAAGATACACCCATGGTGGATGAGGTATGTGTAACAAGAGGTGAGTTTGCTCCCATGTTAGAGGTGTTAGTTGGTATAGGAGGTGTTTGGCTATTATTTGGGATGTTGGACTAGGTTTAGGTGGTAGTAATAGATTGGATATTACTAGAATAAGATGCTTGGGTGATCAAAGGATAGGTATAGGTAACACCAACCATAAGAAGGGGAGGCATACCATAATGTGGATCCATGGGAGGAACCGAAGCAATAGGGGTACAATGAGCTAAGGTGTTAACATAATGTTGAAGGGATACAGGGTTGTTGTCAAAGAAGGTATCAAAATATGCATCACCCTCAATAACTATCTGAGGCATGGTAGGAGGGGAGAAAGATGAGGAGAGCCCTCAACATCTAAAGTATACTTCATGGAAGAAGAGGAAGATGAAGATAGTGGTTCTTAGTTGGTTTGATTCCTCAACTATTGTCTAGTAAAGACCATGTGAGTAAATACAAAATATATGATAAAATCTCACAATTCAAACACAAAGCAAGCAAAAAGAAAGAATCTCACAACAATCCAAACATACACTAAAATTGTATTTAAAACTTATGATTTTTTTTAGATCACTTTTGGTTTATGCCTAGTAAAGAGCATGTGAAGAAGAAAATTGGTTTGTAGGTCAAGTACTAAAGAGAAAATATAAGATTGGTTTTAGGTTGTGTGTAGGTGCTCAAGAAGAAATAATTTGTATTAAACTTCAATATGTAGCTTGATATTGGGGCCTACCCCCTCACTTCACACACCATAGCAATAAGAGTGTTAGGTGCTTAGCCAAGATATACTAAATTTTAGATTTTATACTCAACCAAATAATTGATTTGGTTCTCCCCTTGGTAATGACCTCCAAGTAAGATTGTTAGGAAAGGGTAAGGTTTATTTCTAGGTGATGAAATCCTAGTCAGGCTTTGTCTCAAGTTTTTTTTATGTGTTGATTGATTATGTGATTTGGTAAAGTGTGTGATAACAAGAGTGAAACTATGATTAATTACTTTGCTTTTAAGTTACTAGATGAAATAAAATAAGGAAGCAATCAATGTATGCATGGTTTATTTTAAGCCCAAAAGAAATTTTAGATTTCATTGTATGAGCAACGAATAATGGAAGAAAAGGGGAACCTATATGATGTTAGGGTCACACTAGGCATACTAAAATGTTTCTCTTAATTTATGCTCATTTATTAATTTTGTAAGAGGATAAGAAACTATTAATAAGGGTGTGATAGAAATACCTGGTTGATGATGCATACATAATTCAGATAAAGATAGAGAACTCTTCTTTGGTAAGGAAGGAATAACATGTATCTTGTTAGATGGTTGATGGTTGAAAGTTGGGGTAATTTCACTAGAATAATAGTAATTTAGCCCCAAAAGTAAGTTAAACATAGGTTTGGGTCTCTTTTATTGTTTTTGTGTTTTTGAAGGAATATTAGATGTTGGAAATCTTGAATACCTGTATGAAAGAATGCTTGTGATGATGGATCCATTTAACCTCTTACTCCCTTTATTTTATAGGCAAAGAAAGATGGAGGATATAAGGTTCCCTAGAAGGTGAGGCTATTGATTTTTATGTTTGGGAGTTTGTTAGTACTACATAAGGTAAACATATTAAATTTTGCCTCATTAGCTCACACATAGTTGGTGACGTGTTAAGAAGGTGAAGACCTAACCATTCATGGTTAGGATAACCATTGATGGTTAAGCTGACCATCAGTGGTCATGTGTCCAAAGGAAAAGGAGTTAAGGTGGGTTAATTTTCAAGTTAGTAAGTTAGTGAGTTTAGTTAGCTAAGTAGCTAACTAGAATTAGGGATTTAATATGTTGGTCAGTGGGTTGGGAAGGGTTAGGTGTTCCCTAAGGTATTCGAAGGCATTTTGACACCTAATGCAAATTTTTAGTGTCTATAACTTCAACAACTCTTCAAAATTAAATTGAAATAATATATGTATCCCATGTAAATCCTCACAAGTTTTAAGAAATGTCTTATTATGTCTCACTAAATATATCAATATTTGGTTGAATTGCTATATATTGAACTATTGGGATGGTCATGAGAATAATTTATTATTGCATAAGATATATAGGAAGATATACAAGTTGATCTTATCACTTGTCTTCTTGAAATAATTTACTTATTTCTTCAAATAATAACAACATGATATTCTTCTATATATACTACTATAGTAACAATGTTGAAGTAGGTGTAACTTATTTTATTTTTTGAAGCAATCAATTAGAGACTTGAATCAATATCTTCTTCCACAACTTATATCAAATCTAGACTAGGTTTATGTACAAGGTCCTAATTTATAATAATATTTATTTAGATTTTATTGATCAATATTCTGAGATGCTTGATGAGTTGTATGAGCTATCATGCATTCTATAATCCTTTCTACTCTTTATACATGATCTATTTCTTGGTTTAATATTTTAAAAATAATTTGGAATTGGACAACACTAACCTCATCACATTCTCAAGCACACTATATGATATCAAATTTAATATTTAGTTATGTAGGTTAATTCCACTCAATACCAAGTTGTTGAACTATCCTTACTCTCTTATCTAGGAAAATTTTCATATATGGGTCTAATGGAAAACACAAAGATGTGCCCCATGATGGGATCCAAAAACTATTGGCTAGAAAATTTGTCAAGAGGATAAATAGTGGGTTTTGGTCAACAGTGTCAGTACAAAGTCCACTTCCTATTAGTAAGTAGAGATAATTTTATTGAAAATAAATATATTACTAGAAATAAAACTATTTACAACAGAATAGTGTTTTAATGAAGGTTTTACTTTTAAGCAAAAAGTATGAAAAGGTGGTACAAAAGAAACGTAGGAGGGAGATAATAGAAGGGAGAAAATTATGTAAGGGAAATGGAATAAAAAGGATGATTCTAGATATCCAACAATTAAAAAAAATTATAACAATCTGAAAAGGGATATCTAGTGTAGGAAACATTTATCCTAAAAATGAGATAGGAAAGACATATTTTGGACATAAGAACACAATATATATACACCAAAGAGATTGAATAACACTAGGAAAGGAATATAAAATCTGTATTTACTTATAAAAATAGACATAAATCCTAATATTAACCGACCAAGGCTTTATAATAATATAAATTTTTTATGCATATTCATAAATATTTCAAAAATAAAAATTTCATATACATTAACTATCTAACAATAAAACTAAACAACATTCAAAAGAAAAATAATCAAATATAATAATGTATTAACATACGTTAAAAATCAAAAACATTCAAAAGAAAAAGAATTAAAGAGATTTAAATATTCACAAACATTATTCATTCATATGATTTTTAGGCACAAAGTCTACAAAAGTTATTTTTGTATTGATTCTTTCACAAGTTGAAAGCATAATATTTACTTTTTATCTCTACCAAAATCTATTTAACTATCCAAAATTCAATTAAAATGAGATTAAAACTTCTATTTATGAGTTGCAATTGGGTGTTATACCATATAACCAATTTTTTTGAAGTTTATAATTCCTACAAAAGTGTTGACAAATTTGGATGACTTGAAAAAGTGACTTGGCATTTTTACACAACGTAAAACTTGCAAAAAATAACATAGCGAATTTGCATGACTTATAATGTGAAAAAATGTTATTATAAAAAATGTGCAACTTGAAGTTGTAAAAATAAGTTTGATAATTTACAAGTATTACAAATAGCAATTTTTCACTATTATCTAATCTTTTCATCCTAAAGCATGATCTAGACTTTTTCTTTCTATTCTTCATCTTGTTGTAGCATTTTCCTATATTCACCAAATCTCTTCATGGTTTCTTTGACTTTACTTTCATTAGGGACCTCTAAATGAATGAAATCAATTTATGCATCATAGTGTAAATCTACCATCTATTGTGAAGTCACCTACAGTTTACTCAAAATTATCAATAATATTTTGATATTTGACAAATTTTTAGATTGACTCATAGTTGAATGAATTTTTTTGAGTCATCTCTTTTTCAACTAATTATTTGAACTCATCTACAATTGGTTGTTATGAAACAATTTTTTTCATCATCCATAAATTAATAAGAAAGTTTCTTAATTTCACATTATATTTCCATTATTGCATCAATTACCAATTATTGGGATTCTCTTAATTTATTTATGCATTCTTCAATGTTGTGAGTATGAAATTTAGAAACACATAAAAAACATATGAGATATGCAATATTTTATATTTTTATAACTCCTTTAGAGATGATATCATCTAGATTAACATATGAAAAGGATTCCAATTTTTGTATCATTTAATTCAATTTGCCTATTTCGATTGCATATTTGTCTTTATTTTATTTTGTAATGTCATACTCAAATTGGATCTTAGCATAGATAGTCATGGGTATGTTTATTGATTAAATCCCTTACTAGATCAATTTCTTGAACTATTAATTTTTTGCTATCCCCAATTTCCTAACTTATTCAGATGGATTTAGTGTTTTAGACTCTAAAATATGATGAAAAAATGGATATGTAGAATAATGAATTGGTTTCGCCAACTATTGAACAACTGATGTGAGTTGTTTACCTTTTTCTTTTAGTTGTTCTTTGGTGTATTTTTATTGGCCAATATTTTCAAAGAGAGTACTAATTTCACACTATGCATTATCTTTAACTCCTTAGCTGGTAGATTTCCCCATACACACTTTTGATATTTAATAGTTAGTGGTACTAACATTGTTTTTGTCTTTATTGGTAGGATGGATTGTTTTAGATTAAGGTAAAAATAGGTTTTGAAGGGACCCTAAAACATAGGAAGAAGGATATAACAATAATGCCCTCAGGTAAAACAAACCTAACACCTACTGCTGAGTAGTAATAAAAATAGGTTTTACAGGGACGTGAAACCCCAAGTCAAAATCATCAAAAGAAAGACCCCAAGTTTTACAGAGACCTAGAAACTCAAGTATGTAAAGAAAACAAAGAACCAAAAAATGGAACCAGCTATAACATCCAACTAAAAGGACCAGAACAGTAAGAGTAGAAAGACCCTACTCTTTTAATTCCATGATCATCTTTACCACTTCCTTTCTGATCACAATAGTGTCTTGTATGGATATTGTAACCGACGTGGCAACCTCTTGCATTGCTTTCTTTCTTGAGCTCTGTCTAGTCCTCTTACTAGGCCCCTCCAAAGATTTTATTTCCTCATTAGCTCATTTTCCAATGTTTACAATAGCTGCACATATGCTAGAAGTAACCTCCTCCATCTTCAATCTGCTTTCCTTAATGAGCTTTCTTATATTGTTCTCATAATCTTTAAGTTTGATAGGAATATCTCTTATCTGCATTTCCAAATTATTGATTTTATTCCAATCAGCTTCCTGATTATGTTCCAATATTTACATTTTCTTCTTGAGGTCCATTATTTCCTTATACATCCACGAGTCAACATGAAGGATAGCATCTACTTTGATTTTGGCTGAATTCATGAAGGGATGCCTCCTGTCATTCTGCCAAGCATCAGTAAAATCTTTAGTGTTCTCTTTTGGATTGGCTTCATCCTTTTTAGTTTGATCCTCCCTTTCCATTCTTTTCTATTCTTTAGTTTCAACAGGGCTTTTGTTGTGGACAAGATCATCCTTAACTTGTTCTCTAGTCTCCATTACATGATAGGCATCTTGAACTATATGTTCCTTCTCTGTTCTTGAAGTAGGATCCTCAAATAAAACATCCATTTCTTTTTCACTTTCCCCCAACACTTGTTAAATATCTTCAAGATCATAGTTTTTTTGTTCTATTTTTTCCTCTATAGTGTCCCCCTCTTTTTCATTCTCACTTTTATCTTTACCTTCCTCATTAGAGCTGGATTTCTCACTATACGTTCCTTCCTCTTCTTCTATACTCTCCTCCTCAAAACTTTCAGTGCTTTCCCACTCAGTTTCCTCATCAACAATCTATTTTTTGAAGTTAGAGGATTTGGGTTTGACTTTTTCTTTCCCCTTCACTGTTTCATTCCTCTTACTCTATGAATCCTTATTTTTGTCTGAATAAGGATTTGAGACAATGGAATTGTTCTTATAGAAACCTTCTATTATTAGGATCAATCCCTCATTTAGTATAGGGTGAGACTCCTTTTTTCTATGAGCAAACAGACTTTGGAGCAACGAGAAGCGCAAATAGAAAGGGAAGGAGATTCTAACTTTGTGCCTAAAATGATTAAGAAAGACAAAATGAAATTTATGGACTCTTTTTCTTCTTCCATCAAGTATAAAATAATCATGTATGCAGCATAAGATGTCTCTCCAGATTCCTTTTATCTACTCCAGGTCAAAAAAATCTCCACACTTTTCCAACTACTGCTCCTTAGCATCCAACTTTGGGAATTTGCTATATACCTCATTATATATATGGGTCTACTTAGAGAATTTTATAGCCTCCATTGGATGCCCTGTGACCTCCATAATGAGTTCCTCAATGAGCTTCACCATGATGCCATGGAGGGTTACCCTGTCATCAACCCAATTTTTGAAAAATGCCATTGTTATATGCGGTTTAGAACCATGCAGCCGCTCCAAGTAACTCACGACCTTTCCTCTCTAAAGAATCTTCCAAACATCTTGTTTTTCCTTCCATTCATCACAGCTTTTAGGTTCCTGCTTTCTCGGTTCACCTTTCATTTTGTGAGCCATACAGTTTTCCAACAACACCCAAACACTAATTACTGAGCAATGAAACCAGTTGTTATCGACTTGTAATGGAACTCGCCTATTTTTTGGCACATGTAATAACCACTTTACGTTCTCATGAATGTGTTTGTTCAATGAAAGTAATCCTTCCACCATAAGGCCACTCCACCAAATCATTAACTTTCTATTACAAGTAGATCTTTCCCTCCTTTGAATGAATGGCATCATAATTAATAAGTGCTTTGAGATCAACATACTTATTTAATGCATCCTGCCATCTCACTGTATGCCCTGTTCGAATAACATGATTAGCTATCTAGTTAGCAACCCCATTGGCTTCACAGGTAAGTATGGGTTATGGTTACTTTTTCAAATTTTTGAATTAAGGCTTTAATTTTCCATCACCATTGCCTCTATAGACCATGAAACTAATTTTTTGTTATTTAAGATATTTATGATATTCAGGGAGTCACCTTCCAACCATAATTTAGAAAATCTTGTCTCAACTACTAATTTAATGGTTTGAAGTGCTATTGTAACTTCAACAATATGGCTATTTGACTTACCAAGAGGGATAGAAATAGCATCAATTACATTTCCCACATGATCTCTCAAGACTCCTCCGCATCCTGCTTTTCCCAGATTCCCTTTAGCAGCTCCATCAAAGTTTCCTTTGATCCAACCACAAGGGGGGACATTCCATTTTACACCTAATCTTGGATTTTCAGCTTTCATATTAGGCCTTTCAGATCTTAAGGGATTATCAATTTGAAAGGTTGGATTAGGATCCCTCTGTGATAAAAAATTCTCCTTTATTGCTCTAATAATATTTTGACCCAACACCCATCCTAGAAGTTCTTTACTTCTAAATATTTTGTTGTTTCTTTCTTTCCATATGCCCCACCAAATATGAGGAAGTGTTAATTTCTAGAAAAAGAGAACATCAAGATTCTTAGAGGGAAAATACCAACTTTTAAAAGATAGTTCCACACTTTTATGATGGACCCATGCTATACCCCAGAGATTGAGGATCTCATTCCAAACTTGATGTGTATAAGAACAGTTCACAAACAAATGATCTCTATCTTCCAAACCATTTTTGCATAGAATACACCTGTCAACCACATATATTCCTCTTTTTTGCAAGTTGTCAAGAGCCAAGATTTTATTTTGAAGCAGAGTCCAATAGAAGATTTTTATTTTGGGAATAAGCCCCTTAATATAGGCATATGACCACAAAGGTTGATTACCATTTCCCTTTGAAATAAAAATGGTAGAAACTTTAAGTTGTCCACTAGGATCATCATGCCAGATAATCTTATCCTCAAGATAAGGATAAAGAGAGATAGCATTGAGGGATAATTGTATATTACTGAAATCTTGATCAAGATCTGTTATATTAGGATGGATTGTTGCCTCAACATATTTTTCTCTTTTCTCATTTTTATTTATAAACCATTTTGGGTCTATTCAATGCATGAGGAGTAAGAATGGTTAATATACCAAAATTAATTTCCTATGGTTGTACAACTTTATTTCTATTTTTTACAAGTTCATCCTACCACTCAGGGACCTCTATATTAGGTAGTTATTGTACAATTGTATGCTCTAATTGATTTTTAGTTTTTGGATGAGGAGGAGCAACCAAATATTGAGAATTAATAGGTTAAACATCATATCAATTTATTTAGGTGGTTAAATGGTAGTTTTAGGGATTGAGACAATGGTAAATTAAAAATATTTATGAATAAGTGGAGGTAATATAATATTTTCTTGAGGAGGAGTGAATGCAAGTAGAAATAAATAATTATATGCAACCATGAATTTAATAGTTGTATTCACCAACAAGCTTTGATCATGAGCAATGTTCAAATGATAAGTATTAAGTTCCACAAAAAAATTCAAGATTACTTGAAGACTACTCTCCTAGCCTTTTGAATTTTCATTTTAGTGGTTTTTTCACTTGAGAATTCATTGTGACTACTTTGACTCTTTTTTTTGGAATTTATTCTATGTCCTTATATGATTCTCCTTAAGAAGACCTACATAACTCTATTTTTTTATGAACAGTACCCATTTAAATTTATTTCATTGGTGTGGCAAACCCTACTTTTTCCACATTGATGCCTATATTTTTCAACTATCTAAGTGTTTTATCCAACATTGTTTGAGTTCCAATTTTAAAGATGTATATCTTGCATTGTTTCAATCAAATCATGAAAGAAGATTTGACTCAATATAAGCTTCTTCATAGATGGGATATAAAACATCCTCATAATCTTCAATATCTTTAGATATTTTATCTATTTTTAATTCAATGACTTGTTTTAGAGTGAAGCAATAATAATCATGAGTCCTAAATTATTTCACATATTCACAATCCATTCAAAAAAATTCAAAGTGGGGTACTTATTCATATGAATAACTAAGAATATTTTATATCATACCTTTAATATCAAAATAAGGCCTATTTTGAATGATCAAATAGTTATTCAGGTCATTTATACATAAATAGCTTTATCTTTAGATAATGAAGCACATATATACCTCCCAATGGTTATTCGGAAGTGTATTCCAAATTTGTGTTTACTAGATAAAAAATTATGAGTCTTTACCAACTATCCTACCAATTCCACTAAGGCCCATATGTTATCTAAATTTTTTTGGAACATATAGGTAGCTATCACACACTCAAAAATTATGAGGAATGTGAAGGTTTGGAATTGTATAAACCAAGCTCCTAATTTATAAATTTTAGTTGATGTTGTAGTTGATATCATAATCTTGTAGGGATCAAACTCATAAATTTTAACAACAACATGAAATAATATATCATTGATCTGGTGAAATTAATTTAGACTTCCCTTTAGAGTGAGTTGTGGGTAGAATCCATAGATTTTGGAAGATGCTCTATTATTCACCATATTAAGACCAAGAAAATTTCTTCTACAAGAAAAAACATATGAAAGATATGAAGTCATGTATAAATTTGATGTGGTGGTCACTTCTATTAACAATTGATGTGTTTAATCACTAATAAAATAACCCCAATTGACATATTTTTAATTCCTACATATACTCCAAATATATCTATACATCCAATTTTTTAAGTATTTGGTAGTAGGGTTACCAATAAATTTACTTAGAAGTGTAATTATGTCATTGACTTCATTGATGAAATAAATTCTAAGAATAATTTTTGACAATCATGTTGTGAAACACATAGGCTTGATGATCCATTATTTGTTAACCCATTTGGAACAATAAATAGTATTAACATCCTAGAATTATTGATATGAAGTTAGAGTGAGATCGATAAATGACTCAAAATCAAGTAACTTGAGTATACTATCAATGTGTTCATGTCAAATACAAAGAAAATATTCCTATTTTATGTTTATTACTTCCTTTTTTCTTTATCATAGTGGTTAACCATGGTTATCACTAAATCTAGATATTACACTATTATTGGGAAAGTTTTAGATTGAGCTAGACCACAAATATGAATGTTTTGTAACAAATCTATTGTATGCACTGTAATGATTCTCTTCGAGAAGTTTTCCATGTCTATGTGACCAATATTTGTATATGTCACCTTATTAACATTGTAATCAAGGTTTAAAGGAGGAATAACAACATGAAATTGGTAATTCGTATATTATTATTATTATTATTATTATTATTATTATCTTATCTAGTGTAGCTTATGTATACATCTGATCAAGCCTCTCTAAGAGAAAGATAATGCCCTAGACTTAGTTCTATAGAAAAGTGGATTTTGGAGTGTGTGTAGACAAGGATCAAAATTTGATTGTATGCTATACAAGGAGTGAAGATCTAAGATGTGTCTAAAATATTTCAAAATCCCAACACCTATTTGATGATTTCTTAGGTTCGAAGAGGTGTCCAAACAAGGGTTGAAAGTTAAGAATGGTTTTAAAGGACCCCATATTATGAGAAGGGTATAAACAATGCTAGGATTTTGATTAGGGTTTAAGTAGGTCTAGAATATTAACATCTAAACATAGGGTAGATTATCTTGAGTAATAAATTTAAGTGTTTCAATCAAGATCAATGAATGCATATTTTTTTTATAAATTTAAGATCATAGTGATTGTTACAAAAATCCTCAAGATTGATCTCTGTGAATAAAACCAATTATCTATTGTGAAAATTAATAAAGTAAAGTTATAGATGGAAAATGTAGTATTCCCATGGGCTAAAAATGAATAATCTAGATGAACACTTTCAAGAATAAATATATAAGCCATGATAAGGGATGCAAAGAAGTGGAGCATGGAGGGAAGCAGTAGCGAGATAGTGAAAATGGGAAGGAATAGGAATATAGGGGAGGTTGAAACATTCACACATGTAAGGTAACTAAATTTTTAATGTTATGGATGAAATGTTGTTTGAAAATATGACAACTTATGAGGGGTGTTTGATTAAGTATCACAAACCAAAGGGTGATTAAGTATTAGGATTAGAGGGTGTGTAGACTAAGAGAAGGTTCTATGAGTGGTCTTAACATGGCTTAGGTTTTATAGGTATGCTAAGAAATGGCTGAAATCTGAGGTTCATTCAAAATAGGCTGAGAAGCCTATGCATTTATAACATGCCTCAAAAATTTGAAGATTATTATACATGAGGTAAAAAGTTGACAATGGAAAAAAGGACTTAGAAAAATTTAAGAATATTTCTAACTTTAAAACACTTTGAGAGATTTTTAAAAGACTTATTTTGAATTTTAACCCATTAATGCATTAACATAACATTTATTAAATGAATAGACCAAATGTTGATAATTTTTTTTTATATCAAAATACTTGAAGAACTCAAAACTTTTACACATGTTCAATTTTGGGTAAATAATATGTTGAGAGTGTACTTATTTTTAAGTTTTTATTGAGTTTTTTATCCTAATTATATTCTTTCAAAAAAAAATTATACAAACAATTAAAATTTATATCCTTCGTGAATTAATTCTCCAATGCGTATTTTTATCATTCTATAATATGCTAGAGTCATGTCTTATTCTTTTTCATCAGATATAGGTTTATCAATATTAACATATTGTGCATCTGAAGGTTTTGTTATAAATATTGAAGTATTATTTACCTTTTTAGGTGGTCGGATTTTCAAAAATTAGTTTTGCCATCAAATTTGAAAGCAACAAACTTAATTATATGTTTATTTTCTTCATTTATAATCTAATCCAACAAAGTAAAATATGAACTACCTAGAGAAACATTAACTTTGGTGTATTTTACCTCAATTGATCCAACATAGAGAGAGAATTTTGAGAAGAACTTTTAGGGTCTCCCAAAGAAGAAATTTTATTTGGATTTGGTGAAGGAAGAAGAGGTGGAAGTATAACATGAGATGGATATAGATCATAAAGTAGGATTGTAATGAAATATGAGGTGATAGAGGAGGTTATGGAGGTGCAACAAAAGATACAAGAGGTACTTGTGCCAAACCTAAATTTAAAGAAATAAATTGTTGTGTTGTGTTTCAAATTAAAAAAAAAAGGATAAAAATCTTTCAAATAAGGGGATTCACCTAAATAAATATAAGAAGGAATTGAAGGCCTCTTGAAAAATAACTTGTCATGCCTCTTTTAAGGTTCATCTCTACAAGTCTATTCTAGCAATTTATTTTTATTTAGATGTTCACTATTGTTTACACCACCTAATGTTTTGATTGATCAAGGACTCTTCAAAAATATTTTTGTGTTGTAATATTGAGTAAATTGTGTTGATTTTGTTTCTTTCTTATCTCTGTAAGTTCTAGTATATTTTCATATTTATGTAGATGTATACTTAATAAATTTACTTTTAAATAAATACTTTGTTCTTTTCAAACCAAATTTATTGAATATTGTAAAATCTAGTAACTCTTTAATTTACCAATCAATGAATGGAAAGGGTAAAAGATGCACTTTGATTTAAAAAAATCAATCAAATTTGATCCATCATCAACTATTCCTTGAGTAACCCTTTCCATTATAAGTTCCTTCATTTTTTAGCGTCATTCTTGAATAATATAATTTTATAAATTCAAAATCATCCTTGAAATCTTCCCAATAGTATTCAAATTATAATAAATTAAGATTACTAAGACCAAGCTTGAGATTATTCTTCACAAATTTATTGTTATTAAAAAGAACTCTTTTGGTATGTCATTTCATAGGGAATTCAACTATGAACTTCTCAATGTTGGATGCATCTCAATTTTTTTACACATGTAATAGCTCAAACCAATAGAAAATGAAATTTCTCCCACATGTATCTCATTGAATTTTTTATTAACTTCACCCAACTGTATGCAAAGTTTAGTAAGTATAATCTTATCACTTGCATACCAAGGAAATATATATGGAGTTCAATAATTTTCATATTTATTAAAAAAATAAGAATCTTCATTTGATATTTGTGTTGTTGTATTACCTTTAATATCCCTTATTACTAGAATAGTGAAGGCACCTTTCACTCTTATACATATTGTCTTTCCTTTGTCTAGAGTTATTGAGGCAACTTATCATATATCATTTTTGTGGAAATTCTTGTCCTTATACATTTAATCTTGGCCATGGACTCAAATAAAAAATGGAATATACCAAATATAAAGTCATGTAGAAAGAATGAGTTAGTTTAAGCATATTTAATTGATTCATATAGATTTTTATTAATTAGTTCTCCCAAATCAAAGAATTGTTTTTCCAAACAAACAATTTTGATGTATATGCACATCCATTTAGATAAGAATTGAATACTAGAATTACCCATAACTCAATTCAATAGAGTTATGATATTAGATAACTATTCTTAAAATTATCCCCTAGTTAGGACTTTAAGGAGTTTTGAGGGTCATTTTATCTTATTTTTTAGCCAAGTATGATTAGTCATGTTTAGGAATTTTTCATTATTCTTATTGATTTTTTAGTGAAACATTATTATTTTTTATCTACTATTACATAATGAGTTAGTATGATAAATTTTATGTTGATTGAAATACTATCATGAGTAGTTATTACTACATCATCAATAAATTTTATCTCCCTTTTTTTTAGATCATAATATTTTACACATGCCATCACCAGGTCATAGCATTGAATGAATTTGGTAAAATCAATAGAGTGTACAAGTTCATTATCATACATTTGTTTCCCCAATGTAATTATTTTACCAAATTCCATTCTTTCCAAAAAATCTTCAATATCTATACGACCTATTTCAATATATGTGATTTCTAAAATATTTGTGTAAAGGGTAAAAATGGGTTAATAATCCATATATTTTAATTTCATTTTTGTAGATAGGGATGTGAAAAATGTATTTTTGAAAAAAAAATCTCAAATTTATGATGGTAATGTTTATGTGATCATGGATCTTAGGTCGTAGTGGTCAAAACATACTAAAAATTCTCTTCAGTAATTCTGTTAGATTGTGTCTAAATAACCATAATCTTTTAGATACCCACAACACTTCAAAAACATGAAATACACAATAGACAACATTTATTTTATAGTCAAGGTTTAAGATCACTCAAAATATGAAATAACTCAAATTAATAGGAGATAATGGATTAAAAACTAGTGAAAATGAGTTACACAAATTTACACTAAAAAATGAAATATAAGATGAAATAAAAATCATGGAACAAAATAGAAAATATTATGGAATATTAACCATTATAACAAAGTGTGAAATCACAAAATTTGGGCACAAGTGGAGAAGAAAAAAATAATTGATGCCACCAATCACAATAGTATACTAATTTAGAATTTTCACAAGCAAATAAAACCCTTTACTTAAAATTATATCGATTTGAAAATGATTTTTGGTTTAAAAAATATGCCTCAAATTATTTTTGGGATTTTAAGATGTTGACAAAACTATTCAATGGTTATTTTATTTTCTATCATACTGTAGTTTTAAAACATATTTAGAATTTTAGGTATTTTTTATAGTTTAGGTACTGAGGGAGCCATCATTAATACCTTGATTCCTATATTGTCATAAAAGTTTGAAAAGAACATGATTTAATTTTGAACATGGCCTTAAAACATGATTTATTTTAAGGTTCAAAGGTTATGGGTATTTGGAGTGTCTATGACAAGAAGGAACATATTTTAATCTAGGGAATTATTTTATTTTTGGAACCAACAAAACTCTTTAAAAAATGAAAAATTTAGATTCTCACGACACTAAAAGAACCTTTAGTTGTTCAATAATTTTGGGACTTTTGGTTACTTTGAGAACTTAAGGAAGTTCTCAAGGTGCATGAAAGTTCCATAGCTATAGATAATAAAGAAATTTTGAAAATAATACCATTTATTTATAATGAAAAGTCATATTTTTTACCTAGTATACATAGGTGTAAAAGTTGGGAAGTTTCGAGGAATTCATTTTTTGATGAAAACATGTCCATATGTGAAATTAGAAATCTAAAATTGAAAACTCAAAAAGAAAGGTTTAGGGTACACTTGGGTAATCGTAGAAACCTTTTTTTCCTTAATTATTTTTGGAGATGATGATTCCTTATTGAAGCATTGGAGAGTTGGGGTGATCATGCCCCAAACTTGTATAACTACATAAGATCCTACATTGTGAAGGAAACATGTCAAAAACTGAATGTGGTGGAAAGTACACAATGTATTAACCCAAATAACTATGTAGTAAAAAGAAAGAGATAACCATGTGAATAGGTTCAACTCAAAAGAAAACACTACAAATGTAAAATGAGAGAACCCATCAGGTAATTTTCACACAAATAATGAATAAACCACTATAAATAGCTTATAGATTAAAATGTAATGTTTCACTATATTTTGATAAATTTTGATGAAACAAATAAAATAAATTATGCTCACAAGGGAGAGAACAATTTTCATTCCCCCATCATGTACACATGTTTTGATAAGGATGAAGTGGAATGACAACCAATTTACTTTCAAATGTGACTATTTTATTGTGTATATGTGAATGATCCATTATCATGCCCCTTAAATTTATATTATAAATTTGAGAACATATACACCAAATTTATATGAATGTTAAGATAATAAAAATAAAATCTTGTAAAATGGTGTACATATGCCTATGCATATGGATGAAAGCGTGTATGAATATATACTTAAGTGTCTATAAAGTGAATGTATATACATAACATATTCTCTTATAATATATATCAATGTGTCAATGTCCATCATGTATTAAAAAAATAATGATATCTCAACCATCTAAATCTCTACAATCTATGAAACATGTACTCTACTTTGATTTTCTATTTATGGAGGCTTATGTCTCTAAGAGAATCCCACTATATTTTCCCCATTTTGGGATAAGAGATTTATCTTATAAGTCACTCATTTTAAAATAATAATGAACCATATTATTTCACGTGTATATATATCATCATGTAATATCATTTGATCATGTTTATAATATGTCATCAAAGTAGTAAATGTGTTAATCAAGGTATGTATGTAACTTATGGAATGCATGGCATGTAAATGTCATGTATACATAGGAATATAAATAAAACATTATATATAACTATCTCTAACTAAAACTACATAGTAATAGTACATGATGTATATCATGGCACCACTCAAAGTCAACAAGCTCAACAAACACAAGTGTTAGTTATCACACATAAGACAAAAATTACAATTACAAAGGACATAAGATGTCACAACAATCAAGTGTAAAGGAAACTTAAAGGATGACATAAAAAATGACACAAAATTCACATCAATATAGCATTAAGTAATGCCAAAGGCCACATACAAAGTAATTTATCATATAAAATAACAACACTAAAAATCAAAAATATAAAAATTAACTAGTCTTTGTGATCCAAATGTATCAATGTCATATTGTAGTAAAATGACATATCATGTGTCACTATGTAATAATTTAGTCATTATAAAGGCACATGTAAGACGTGTAGGTGGATCAAAATGCTACATAGGTAATATAAATATATAATTTATAATAGTTAAAAATGTGGACCAAGATTCCCCCTATATTGGTATGACCACTAGGTAGAGATAAAACCAACATATATATGTCCATGTGTAACATCTAAGTGATCTTTATATGGTTAGGAAGATACCTTCCATACCTATGGTGACAAATGCAATAATGTTTAATGATTAAGCTTCTTTTGGGAATGGTTACCAAGAATTAGTTATGAAAAGAAAAGTAAATTCTTGATTTGTTAAAAGTTTTGTATTTGATATAAAATAGTCTCATAGAATATATAAGGAGAGGTTAAGAATATATGTAGAGGTAGAGGTACAGAGGTTTCTCAATTTAATATAAACCTTGAGGAAAGTGTACCCTATATATGGTGATAATTTTTGTAAAGCAAATGAAAGAATGTAGATAGAATGTTTTGAATGTATATTCTTCTATTTTTATGTTTTAATTATTTAATATATGAATTTTATATGAGAAAAGGATCTTTAAATCTTCAAGAAGAGTGAATTATTGTTTAGACTAGATAAATATTGTGTTGGCAGGTCTATGCTCATATACAGTGTTGAAGTTGTGAGTTATTGATCAAGAATCTCATTAAAAATGTAAATGTAAAATGGTAAGTGATATCAAAAGTTATTTAACTTTAAATAATTATTTTATATGCATATACACTCTATTATTTTCAACCAAAGGCAAAATTTCAAGTTGGGAACGCTGTGAGGTACCCTATTCTTTAATATAGTCCAATTAAGAAACTTAGTTAAATCATACACAGTAGGTTGTAAGAACAAGTAGAGAAATTATCAAGATATTAATTTATTTATAAAGAGTAAAATAATTAATAAAAATTTATGATAAAAGTGTAAAGAAACACTCAACTAAGGAAACATTCAATGCAAACCCTGTTGATTGAACCCAGGTAGACTGTATCTGAATCCACTATGAGATGCACCTTTTGAATGAGTTATAAGGTTTTTAATATTTTTAATTTAGTGTATAGGGTTTAGACATTAAATTTAACCTTATAGGAGATTTTAGGAACATTTGGAAGTCAGTGAGGACTAGAAACCCTGATTTATTTATCTATAGGCATAATTATGTTAGAAAAACACTATAGAAATTTGTGTTTGAACATTATAGGATATTTTTAAAGGAAAATTAATATTTCAAGAAGTGTAATAAATTTATTCAGACCTCATTATGATTTTTTTAATTCTTTAAATCCACCTAGAACTTTTAAATCCATTTTAAAATCCTCTCGGGCTTGTAGAATACATAGGAAACCCTAGACTAGGCTAAAACACAAAAATGTTGATATCTTGAGATGTAACTAACAAAAATTGAATATATTTTGTAATATAGGAAAAATATTTTTAGTTTTTTGAGTTGATATGGAGTTGTATAAGTGAAATAAAGCTGATTGAGTTGTTAACAGACCCTAAAAGACCTAAAGGGATAATTGGAGAGATGAAAGGACATAAAAATGATCAAATGAATGAGATAGGAAAATAAAATTTGAGGAGAGAATAAATACATTAAAATTTATCTATAAATATCATGACTTTTTTAAAGATTATATATTACATGATGATATAGAAGAAAATTTTTAGAAGAAAAGGCTACTAGGTAGCAAGGAGAATTGTGAGGTTGAATAGACATGAGGCTAGCCAAGAATGGAAGAAGGGTTTAAGTGAGTGAATATGAGTTTATAAAACCATTAATAGGTTATCCAAGTAGATTTTTTTCTACAAGAGTCTTGAAATAATAATAGATGTGTTGTGCACTAGAGAAGCCATATCTTAGTGCAAGCTTGTGGAATAGGATAAAGATTAGAGTTAAGAGTGTGAATAAAATGAGAAATATGGATGGATAGTAGGTATTTAATATTTTAAAAAGGTATGGAAAGAGTATTAAATAATTATAGCCACAAATATCATAGATAAATTTATATCAAACCAAGAGTGGATGTTGATAGTGAAAAGAAATTGTGCAAATTGAATGCATGAGTTGGATTTGTAGGTATAAAGAGTGAGATATAAGTAGAGTATGATAAAGGATATACATAATTTTGTATCATAGCCCATAAATTTCATTTTTAAATGGATAAAATAAAATAATAAGCATGACAAGGTACTTGTTAATTGTGTTTTCATTATGTGTTTTGATTTGATGTGTTGAAGGGTGAATGAAGGTAGAGATTATGGTAGAGTGCCCTAAGACAAGCATGGCTTATTGAATGAGAGATTTTTTGAGAAGATCATGAAATATAAAATAATAAGTTAAATTTAGATAGTCTTAAAGGTATTAAAAGAAGAGAAATTGCATGTGAGAATAAGAAAAAATACCGAACGAGAGGTCATGAGAGATTAAAAGAAGAGACCAATGAAAAGGTCAAAATGTGGCAAGTGAGTGAAGGATTTTTTAAAAAGAGGTATAGGTCGAAATGAGTATAAATAATTGATATACATATTAAATTAAATTAGGAAAGAGAGAGAAAATAATAAATATGGCATAGTTGATGAGAGAAGCTACCACAAGAAGAAGATGGTGCAAGAAGACACCAGAAAAAAGAGAGAGATGAAGAAATATATGGTTGAGATGAGGTAGTAGATGGATAGGTTATTTATTATGATATATAATATAAGATAAATGGGAAGCACATATTTTTGATTGGTGATGAGGAATAAGCCACTTAAGTGGCTAATCAAACTATTGATGAATAGAAGATGGATGCAAGCAAAAAGAGAAGAGATAGAGAAAAATAAGTTATTAAGTAACTAAGAAGAGAAATACAAATTATTTGGTTGATAGGACAACATAATTAATAAAAGAATGAGAATAAAATTGAAGAGGATATGATTAATTTGAGTAAATAACAAGTATATAGTGCTAGCCAACTAGGTGTTGAGAAGGAAAAAGAAGTGGATTAGCTTGAAGGCCTCATTAAAGGCTTGGTTAGAGAAGTACAAATCCATGAGGAAGGTGGGAAATCTGATTTCCAGTTTGTATATGTTAGTAATGAATAGTTATAGGCATAATTAGTATCCATAGAGTGAGCATTGCAAGGTGAAGTGATTGTGAATGCAGAATAAGTTAAAGTTGCAATAGATGAGAACCTTGTGAGTGAATCCAAATAATATGAAAAAATAATAATGATGGTAGTAGTATAGTAGAATGGAGTAGCCAGGTATGAATTTGTCATGTTTTGTTTTTCAAGAATTAATATTATGAGAGAATAAGTTGAAAGTAAAATATTTGCATTAGTATATTAAGGCATCTACAACCCACATGAAAGAGGTAAAAGGGAAGGAAAAATTACACATGGAGTGTGAGTTGATGATAAAATCAAGCAAGGACATGAGACAATCAGGATAGTGTTTTAATGAGTTAAGCATGAAAGATTAAGTGAGAAACTGAAGCATGTAAAAAAAAAGAGCAACAATGGATGATCCAAGAGAGATGAATTATAAGAGATGAAAGAAGCATAACAATCCATTAGAGATCAATTTATATCACCCCTGGGAGTATGATGCAGGGGCATCATAAGAGAATGTACAAATTAGTCACAAGTAGATGTCATGAGTCTTATAACATGCCTTAGAAGGCATTCAATTTATTAGGAAAGTTTATTTATGACTATTATTTGGTTTGGTAACTTTTCCTACCAAAAACATAATTTGAATATTTGAAAAGTGTTAGTATGATTAGAGGCATTTTAGTGTGTGATCAAGAAATTTATGTTAGGTTAATGTTAGTAATAGTTCTTAAGTTAACCTAAGAGGGTTAGAAAGGTACCCTCCATACCTAAGGTGATAAATTAAATAATTCAACTAACATGACAAATGCAATAATATTGAATTATTAAGCCCCTTTTAGGAGTAATTACAAAGAATCAATTATGAAAAGAAAAATATTTTCTTGATTTGTTACAAGTTTTGGATTTGATATAAAAGAGTATAATATAAGATATAAGTATAGGTTAATATTATTTGTATAGGTAGAGGTATGGAGGTATATCAATGTAATATAGACCTTGAGGAAAGTGTACCTTGTCCATGGTGATAGTTTTTGTAAAGCAAATGAAATAAAGTAGATAGCATGTTTTGATGTATCTTCCTATGTTTTCATGTTTTCATTATTTCATATATTAATTTTATATGATAAAAGGATATTTAAATATTCATGAAGAGTGAATTATTGTGTAGATTGGATAGATAGTGTGTTGATAGGTTTGTGTCTATATATAGTGTTGAAGCTATGAGTTATTGTTCAAGAATCTATTCAAGAATGAAAATGTACAATGTTAAGTTATCTCAAAAGGTATTTACCTTTTAATAGTTTTTTTATACAAATATACACTCTATTATCATCAACCAAAGGCAAAATTTCAAGTTGGGAAAGTTGTGAGGTACCTTGTTTCTTTAATACAGTCTAGTCAAGAAATTTAGTTAAATCCTACATAGTAGGTTGAAAGAAAAAGTATAAAAATTATCGGGATATTAATGTAGTTATAAATAGTAAAATATTTAATAAAAATTTATAATAAAAGTGCAAAGAAACACTTAGGTAAGGAAACATTCATTGCAAACCATGTTGATTGAACATGGGCAAACTATATCTAAATCCACTATGAGAAACACCTTTTGAATTAGGTATAAGGTTTGTAATGTTTTAAAGTTAGTGTATAGGGTTTAAAAGTTTAATTTAACCTTATAGGAGAGTTTAGGAACTTTTGGAATTTAATGAGGAGTGGAAACCCTAATTTATTTATCTATAGGTAGAACTATGTTATAAAAACACTGTAAAAATTCATGTTTGAAACATATAGGATCTTTGAAAATGAAGATTTAGATTTAAAGAAGTGTAAGAAGGTTATTCATACATCTCTATGGTTTTTTGGATTCTTAAAATCCAACTAGATATTTTAAATCCATTTTCAAAGTCTCTCGGGCCTATAGAATATATAGGAAACCTATACCAAGCTAAAACACAAAAATGTTAATATATTTAGATGTAACTAATATAAATTGAATAAATTTTGTAATCTGATGGTATTGGACCTGATTAAATATATTTTTTATTTGGTATGGATCCATACGAGTGCAATAAAGTTGACTTCGTTGTTAACAGACCCTAAAAGACCTAAAGCGCTAATTAGAAAGATGGAAGGACCTAAAAAATGATCAAAACGAGATATGCCTTAAAAAATTGAGGAGATACTAAATAAAATAAATGGTATCTATAAATATCGTCACTTTTGTAATATTCTATAGTACATAACCTTATATAATAAAATTGTTAAAAGAAAATGCTATTAAGTAACAAGGAGAATTATGAGGTTGAATAGTCATGAGGCTAGCCAAGAATGAAAGAGGGGTTTAAGTGAGTGAAGATGACTTTATAATATCATTTATAGGTTATCTAAGTAGAGTTTTTTTGTAGGAGGACTAAAACAAGAATATATGTGTTATGGACTAGAGAAACCATAACTCAGTGCAAGCTTATGGAATAGAATAAAGATCAGAGATAAGAGTGTGATTAAAATGAGAAGTATGGATGGATATGAGGTATTGAATAGTTTCACACCATATGTAAATAGTAGTCAATAATTCTCACCATAAACATCATAGATAAATTGATATCAAACGAAGAGTGGATGTTGACAGTGAAAAGAAATTGTGCAAATTGAATGCATGAGTTTGATTTGTAGGTATAGAGATTGAGATATGGGTAGCGTATGATCAAGGATCTGAATTAATATCACTCACATACCATTAAATTAATGTGTATATGTAAATAAAATTTCATCCACTAAACATGTGATAAATAACATATGTAAAAATTTAAAGTTTAATCATCTCATGCTCATGTCTTTATTTTGGATTTTCTGAATATATTTTTTTAAATTTAATGATTATTTGAAGTTATTTTTATTTTTTAGAATGTTTTAAATTTTAAAAAACTAACTAATGATTCACTCTATGGAAGTACCAAGGGATGTACCTATATCAAGTGGTGGTGGGATACTCTTTCATGGATGAAATTTATCAACTACAGATGAATCATGATCTTATGTGTAATTATGTGGTGTATCGTGTTTATCACACTTAATGTTCATTTAAATCAAGGTATGATGAATTAATATATAATTCCAAGGACTTTTTCATATTTATTTTGTAATAGGCGGTGTATCATTACCAATATTCACTATGAAACATGTTGAATTATCTTCAATGTTAACTGAGAATATACTATTATAAGATGATGTCATTGTGGTCTCTGAATAACTCTCTGATGTAAACTATGTAGAATAATTTTTTGTAGAAATTGATCATGTATATGTGTAAAAATTGAATCTATATGTTGATCCTAAATATTTTTACCATTCGTCTATGAATAATCATCCTAAATATGTGTATCATTTATACTCGAATAATTATATAGAGTATGTTGATAATTTATATTTGAATAATGATCTTGAATATTTATATCATCCATTTCTAATAGATGATATTGAATATATGAATCAATTAATCATGGTGGTGGTGGGGGTGGAGAAGTAGATATCAATGATTATCGGGGATATTCATGTCATAATCCTAGAACTATAACCACTTTATTTTGGTATATATATTTTAGGCATTGGTGTATGGTGGATGAAATTACATAAAGTACCTACATCCATGTGCTTCATTACATCATGTTGAATACCCCATTACTCTTTAGTAATAATAATGGCATGGACAAAATGGTTGATCCTACTTGAAAAGTTAATAAAATGCATCCCAACATATTGTGTCTTTATCCATATAAACGTTTCACTAATTCTTGTATATCTTGGAAATAATGCCATGTGTATCCAAGAGATTGGAGAATTACAACCATTTGAACATTCTTACTTGGTTCATTTCCAATCATAACAATATATAGGTTTTTCCTTAATTTAGGTGTGCATGAATAATTCATGGAAATATGAATCATCATCAAGCATATCTTTATTGTCAAATGTAATCATGGGTCATTGCATTGCAGTATCATTGATTGTACCAATGATACTATATAGTGCATGACCATATGTCATTAAGGGATGATGCATGTTATATGTATGATGTACCTCTAAAGTGGTTTTGGTCTCCAGTGACTCACTTTTAGCAAATGCATTGTTAAAAATCTTCAACTTTTGATTTTAATTGTGTTATGGTTGAGATTCCTCCATAGGGATGCCTAGATCGATAATGTTGTCATCAATAATATCTTATATATTTTTTCTTAACTTGAATCATATATTTTTTTAATGTCCCATTTTTTGAAGATACTAAAACTATGAATTTAAATCATAATTCCTTGGTATAGGTATACATGGATCAAGCTCTTATGGAGGAAGGAGTGTGATAATGTTACACTAGCGAAACTTCTTTAGAATCACATGAGGAGGTGATGTTAATAATTAAATTTTTTTTGGTGGAGTTGTCAATTGTAATTGGTTCATATGATGAAATAATAAATTTATTATAGTCTTGACCTTAATCTTTTTATCATTTGGTTTGACATTTTTTAATTTAAAACTTAATTGTTTAAGTAGTTGTAAGAGTTGTGTATACTTACGTCTATTGAATACAATTATTTTGACTTATTTATCCTTCACTGTATGTCATAACTCATAAATTAGTTTAAATATCCATAATCTAATCAATTCATAGAGTGGTGGTGATAATTTTTTTAAAAATACGTTGTAGTTAATTATCATCCATAATATTTTTCATCTTGGCTAGCATGGTCTTGTATTAAATCATGAAGTCACTAATTGGTTTGTTTAAATTATTGCTTTAACTTAATAGTTTGTGCATATGATAACCTCTCATTGATGTTGATGGAAAAATTTTATAGTAATTGGTAATCCAAGGGTTTAACACTCTTACAAATTGAAGAGGGAGAAAAAAATCCATTTTAATGCATAATATTTAAGACTTATTGGAAATAACATTGTCAATAAATTAATGTTGTATGCATAATCCAAACAAGAAGCATGGAATGATCTTAGATATTGTTCATGATCACCTTTATATTCATACAATGGGAGATTTATATCTACGAATCCTATGGGTAATGGGTAAGTTTATATCTCTATAGATAATTGGTTATGGAAATATGTGTATAAATCCATGGTATAGCTATCTTTTGATGCACATTTCTCTAATTACAACACCTTGGTATACAGAGTTGTGGTAGCTTTCTCCATGGAATGTGAATTAGATGAGGTTTGAAATGGAATGTGTGTAACCATCCTAGACGGGGTAAAAGTCACCAATATAGGTATATGCATCAAAATTAACTAAAATCCTTGTGATTCCCCTAGATTTTGGGTGGGTGTCACATTAATTTGAATATTTTGTGAATATTGGAGTCTTATTCATAATTTAGTTAAGGGTGTGAGTTGACTAAATCAATAAATAATATTAAAATAATTTAAATATTGACTTGTATAATTTATTTAACCTTCATATCTTTTTAAAAATAGTAATGAAAGAGGAGAAATGTAACCTAGCTTAAAAATGGGCTAATATGGCTAAGATAGAGGTTGATACCAGCTTTATAGGACTGGGACAGTGTCATGAATTTAGATCTATCTTTCATTTAGGAAAAGGATAAGAGCACCAAAAATAAGACAGGGTCTGATGCTATAGTCTAGGTCCTACTGATATTGTCCAAAGTAGTCACAAAGATTTGAGTTTTTTGGGTTTTGTCCACTATCCCTATGTGAGCCTATTGGTGAAATTTTAAATATTGAATGTCAATATAACTCATTGTAGAGATAATTTAATCTCGAATCCTATAATTTCATTATGCTTGAATAAAAATTTGAGAAAGAAGGGGGGTTAGCGTGTATAAGATGCACTCAACGTGTAACCACACCCCTTGTGTGGGAATGTTGCCTACATACTAATACTCTAAAGAGGGATCAAGCCATATATAGTTTTCCAACTTGATGTGCTTTATGAAATGGTTTTATGTAGATGCAAAAAATTCTAAACTAGGTGTATTTGAGGTAACTAGGGACCGGTGTGAGGATCTTGATATGCTTGTAGCTATATTAGATGAATTTGCCTCAATAATTTTCCTTGTATTCTTGCTTGCTTTTATAATATTTTCCAACCCCTTCTAAATGAACATTAAATAGGATTTTATAGAGATCTATTGGGCATGGGTTAAATATATTCACACTAGGGTGACATAATGAAGAGGATAAATTGGAAGAAAATGATCATTTGGACTTGAAATGTGATGGATAGTAATACTAGAAATGGGACACCCTAGGGTCTAGTGCTATGGTCTAATCCTAACACTCTTATCCTCTAGGTTCAAGACCTAGGGGATGGAATTAGTATGGGAAAATCAATATGGCTGAGCTAGAATTAGGTTTAGAAAGTCTATGGATGACTAGGAATAAGAAAAATGGTGTCTAGAAGGGTCATGAGAGCATGTAAAAGGGACTTATGGGTTGCGTGTCACATGCCAAACTCAAGCTACAAATTTTGACATTTTATATAACTACATTTTCTGCCCTCCTTATTTTAGTGATGCATTTAATCAAAATACTATGATAAAGGAAAAAGTAGAAAGTGTACCTAAACTTACCTACAAGGGTGAAGCTCATGAAGTTGTATGATGTTGGGTGTGTATACAGATAACACATCATGAAGTGTAAATTTGAAAAAAAAATCAAGAGTAGATTATCTCTTACTAGATACACTATATCTAAAATAAGAATGTATAAAAGCTAGGTAATAGAGAGGAAGAGAAAGGAATGAATACACCTCATTAGGTATGTAGACCAATACAAAACCTATTGTACTATTCAGTGATGTTGACTAGATGGGTAAGTGTTGTACCAATATTAATAATATGAATAGAGCTGAGTGCTAAATTCATAAGAGTGGGTTAATAATGCAAAGGATGGTGCTTTGGCTCCATCATCACCCACTAAGTGAAGCTATATGATCATGCATGTGCTAATCTATGTTTGGACTATGTATCCAATCCCTCTAAGTAGGTGTCTCAAGAATAAAAGGCTAGCTAGTCCTTTGGTTCCATCATTTCCCACTAAGTGAAGCTATGAACTAATACCAATATGAATGTGTGTTGTGTGAGATGGTTCTTGGAGCCCATGAATGTTCTAAAATCTGACAATGTGGCATAGATAGCCAAATGTGTACTATAAATTATGCCAATCTTGGCCACTCTAAAAGGAGGAGATTAGGCTTGTATAAAATCCAATTAGAAATTGGAAACTAAGGTTATGTGGAAGACACTTAGGAATGTGGACGTTAGGCCTATATGAAAGCCACTCTGAAATGATGCCAAACACCTACAGATGGAATAAGGCACACAACTATTGAGAATACTTGTGTAATATACTAAACTCAAAAAGAAAAGAAGACCAATGTGCCATTCAAATTTCCCCAAATCATTGGTGTTTTTGACATGGATTCTAATCTAGAAGTTATACCAATAGCCTAATTTGAAACTAGAAGCAAGATCCATCATGTTGCACATGATGCCCCCTATATCTAGATTTTTTGAGAAAAATTGTATTAAAATTACTAAATTTGAATTGATTAGTATGTGATAAAATTGTAGATAAGCTAACCTTTCTACCTATTTTTGGAAAATATATGTTTTTTGTTGTTTAGATAAGAGCACCAAAAATAGGACACCCTATTATCTACCACTATTGTCCATGTCTATAATTATTGTCATTTGCTAAATATGATGATTATTTTCTAATCATCACTATTTTTATGGTTTGTTATGCTTGGTTTGACCTCTGGTTATTATTCTAAGTGTTTTGAAAACTAATTTTTTCAACTGGTAGGAGCTTTGATCTCTATGACATAACCCCTGTTTGTTGTCCCCTCTTTTGAGGGTAGGAATGAAGACCTTATAATGACTTCCCTTAGAAGAAAAATCCCTATAAGTGTGTTATGCTGTAAAATACATGATATAGTAATGATAATAAAAAATATGTCTCAAGATATAGCATAATTTGTATTGGATATTGTAGATCAATATGTATATGCCTAGATAGATATAACAATATAATAACATGTGAAATGTATTGAATTGAAATTGGAAATGATAGTTGTTAGTTTTTAAGGAGGGATGGAGCATGATGTCCATCATGGCATGTAAGATAGAAAGATAATGCATGATGTGGATCATGGCATTGAAAACAATGGAGAAGCAATAAGCAAACAAGCACACAAGGTAATATTCAAAAAGCATACAAGAGTGGCCAAGTGTCTAAAGAAAAAAAGGAAATGAGCACATGTAATTTGAACTAGAAATCAAGCATACAAGGTATGTTCAAATTCCACATACACATATAGTTAAAAACAAACAAGGTTGGCATGAGGACCATAAGCACATATAAGAGTACAAGTAAAGGACATTGGAAAATGTCCTAAGGCACACACAAGAATAAAATAAAAGTGCATTGATAACTTTCCTAAGGCACACACAAGAGACAAAATAGATATTGATAAATGCAATCATATCTAACTATATAAAGTGAGAAAAGAAAGCATGTAATATGTTGGAAATATAATCTCATCTAACTAATGTAAGCAAGAAGTATAAGTATGTAAGACATAGAGTACAAGATTAGGTATATGATAAGAAATACACAAGTGTTATATACTAGTGAATGTCAATAGAGTAATCTCTGTAAGCTAGTAAGTAATTTACATTAACATGATAACTATAGTATGTGGTGTAGGAATGACATAACCTAAATGGTTTAGTCATGTATAATATGCCCTTAGTGGATAGATATATCGATGTATGCCTCAAATGTATAAGTAGGATGCCACTTTAATGGATAGAGTGAAGCAATCAAGGATCTAGATGTCACTTCACACAATAAAAGAAGATCAAGTGAATCATGGTAATGTAGATAAACCAAAAAACATTAGCATAAAATAACAAATGTAAGTCTAGCATGGTATTAGAAATGTAAAGCATGGATAATGCATATAATTGAAATTTTTTTATGTTTTTGAATTATTTGAATGATTTTTTATTTTGAATTTTTGTATTGTTTTTGGTATTTTGACATATTTGAATGTTTTTGTATTTTTTATATTTTGTTATGTACAATCAATCATAAGGATACTATGTACAAGAAATATTGAGAAACTATGTATAAGTAAGCAAAAATAAATTATGTACCAATAATTGAAAAGAAGATATATACAAGCAAGAATAAGAATAAATTATACTAACCGATGAGTCTCACAAAATACTCCCTATCATGGTGTCCTATATCAAGGAGAGGGATCATTTATGATCATGAATCATGATGGAAGGGCTGAGAATATGGCTCTAAAAGCTATATATGCTAGAAATGCTATGAAATATCTATAGTGGAAACCAAATATGGGGTCCCCTTATAACTCTGAGAAGTGAATGTAATTATAGGGATCTTAAGGACTAATCTGGTAGTAGGAGAAGATCTATGAACATGTGCTATATGAGTAGAGGAAAGAGACCACAATGACATTGCCTTGAGTGTAAACACTCTAGGTGGAAACTATCTAGAGTAATACAACTATGGATGTTCTACAAGAAGTCTCCATGGAATTTTATGAACTATCTATGCGAGTGAGGAAGGCATTGACTATGTCTGAATATAAACTAGAGGAAGAATTGTAACTAGTGGAGAAGTTGAAACTAGTGACTACAAAGTAGGAGATGGATCTAAAGTGGGGAGTGGTAACTCATATGGAACTCCACCAATTGTAACAACCTAATTAACATGAATTAATTTCATGCATATGTGAACTATAGAAGGTATCGATCAAATTTTTTGAATCCATGACCAACCATGTAACATATAAAAAACTTCTACAATAGGAGCAATAGTAAATAGTGTGGCCATATGTGTTGGAATAACCTATATAGGAAGTAAAATCTCATCTAATTAACTCTATGTGTTCTCACTAAATTCATTGATAATTGTGTCTATTTAGGTAATATCCTACTCTAAATATCCCAAATGTTTCAATAATATCATAGTGCACATGTTAATGTTGGATTAGTTGTCTATGAGAACACTATGAATGGGATGATTATGAATGTAAGTTTTGATAAAAAGTAAATGATAATCTGAATCATCCTCAATTATCTCTTGCTTTGAGAAGGAGATGGAAGGTCTAGCTAGAACTATAGAATTATACACACCAATCATGTTTCTCAAAGGATGTGTCTCAACTACAAGTGCCTGATATGTAGCTAGTGGAGGATGTACATGATATGCATGGTAAACACTTAATGTATGTCATGTCTCTTATTTAGAATTCTATGGGAAAGGATCTAAGCATAGTTTCAAATCTTTGCCCTATTTTTTCTTTGCTTGAGAAGGCTCAACTAGAGTGCCAAGATCAATAACATTGACATCTATCAAGTCATATATCTTGTGTTTCAAACTAATGCACTATTTGTTGTGTGTCTTTATGGCCTGTGAAAATCACAAAATGCATCCTGATCATATCCCTATGGAAGAGGCTTTATTGGATCAACTTCTTGAATAGGAGGGAGAGATATGATATTACATTCCAATAACTATTATAAAACTCTAGCTAGAGATATTGTTAGATTGGTAAAATTTCACTAAAGATGTGTTAATAAAACCATTCACTGAGGGGTCTCTGAAGCCACATTAATTATTGGTTGATTTTCACTTTTTCTATCATTGACCTTTACTTTGTGTGGGACTTTGTTGTTAGTCTTATTTTTTATTTTGGATATACTCGTGTACTTGAGTTTGCCCATTTAAAATTAGTTTGACTTCCCTTTATTTTAGTGTATGACATAACTCAGTGAAGGAAGAGAATCTTTCAAACATTATTGATTCATACAAGGATAGTGTACGATTCTATTTGAAGAGATATTGTAACTCTTGATCAGCCATGGGGCTAGTCATCTTAGCCAAGATAGTCTTATATTGAAGAACATAATCTATGAGATTCTCATTTGACCATTTTTTTGTGTAACTTGGGCATAGGAAGACTTATCACCAATTTTAATGTTGAAATGAGCTAGTAACATGTTAGCTAAAGGATTAAATGTATTGATTAACTGATTCGATAGACAATAAAACCATTTTAAATCATAGCCCTTTAGAATATACAGATATAGCTTGGTTAGTAGCCTTTCATTTAGCACATAGTCTAAGCATGTTTCATGAAAATATCTCAAGTGTGTCTTTGTATCACCCTTTCCATCATATAGAGTGAGCTTAGGTTGAACAAAACCTGATGGTAATGGTGTAGAAGTAATGTGATGTGCCAATGGTGTGTGAAGTAGAGAAAAAGAATCCAAGGCCTATGTAAGTTTAGAGGAACCTTTCTCAAGATGTAGTACTTTGGATTCAAGAGATTTTATCTCTTATACAAGGGTAGCCACATTAGGAGACAAAGATTTATTGATCGTAACTAGTGGTGGCATAGAGGAAGGTTGGGCTACTATAGAAGGTTGTTGAGACATAGTTACCCTCATAGTGTCATTTGTAATTGATTGTTTTTTGGTTTAATAAGATTGACCATTATTCACTTTTTTTTATTCTTATTGTATTATTTTATGAATGTCATCTTGCATATCAAGATATTTAGTTAAAAGGTCTTGAATTTCCCTCTTATCACTTTCATCAAAATTGATATATTAAGCCACTGGTAACATAAGAAAATAAATAGAAAAAGGATTGAATTTTTTGTAATAAGTTATAATAAGAAAATTGCAATGGAAGGAAAGTATTGAATAAAGGAAATATAAATTCTTAAAAGTAACAAATTGGAATATGCATAAAAAGGCTACGAAGCTCAAAAACATGTAAGGTGATAACCCAAAAGCAATGAGACCTAGTATATGAAACTAGGGTTTTAAAAAATGATTTTTTAAATTACTATAGAATTTTAAAAACTAATATAAATTTGTAATTTAAATATTCAAGTAGAAAATTATAAAAAAAAATCTAAAATTAGCAAGAAATTCCTAGGGTCTCTAAGATTTTTGTGTGCAAAAAGACCTAGTAAATTCAACTAGGGTTTAGATTAAATTATTTTTAAAAAATTACTATCAAATTTTAAAAATTAAAGTTCATTTATAATTTAAATATGTAGGTAAAAAATCATAAAATTATTGGAAAAATTAATAAGTAATTTACCCTAGGGTTTTTAGGGTTTTATGTGCAAATGAAGTAAGTCAGGTTCATCAAATGATTTAACTATTTTAGGAATATTGGATATTTAATCCTAATTTAGTTAAGGTTATAGATTAATAAATTACTAAATAATATTTCAATTATTATATTCCTAATTTGTATAATTTATTTGACCTTCATAGCTTTTTAAAAATAATAATGAAAGAGGAGAAATGTAACTTAGCTTAAAACTAGGCCAATACGACTAAGACAGAGGCTGATACTAATTGTGCAAGACTAGGACAGTGTCATGAATCTAGATCTATATTTTGTTTAGTGAAAGGATAAGAGCACCAAAAACAAGACACTTTGGGTTCTGATGTTATAGTCTATGTCCTACTGCTATTGTCCAAACTGGTCATAAAGATCTAAGTTTTTTGGGTTTTATCCATTGTCCTTATGTGAGACTGCATGTGAAATTTTGAATTTTTTATGTCAAAATATATCCTTTTATATATTATTTAATCTCAAACTCTATACCTTTATTGTACTTTAATAAAACTTTGAGAAAGGGGGGGTTAGTGTGTGTAAGATGCACTGAACATGTATCCACACCCCTTATGTGGGCACACTACCTACATACCAATACTCTAAAGAGGGATCAAGCCATATGTAGTTCTCTTAGTTGATGTGATTTATGAAATAGTGTTATGCAGATGAAAAAAATGTTAAACTATGTGTGTTTGAGGTGGCAAGGGACTAGTGTGAGGATTTTGATATGCTCATAACTGTATTGGATGTTGTATGTAGAGAATAGGTAAATTTACCTCAGTCATTTTTCTTTTATTCTTGCTTGATTTTTTAATATTTTCAAACCTCTTATAAATAAACTTTGAATGGGATTTTATAGAGATATATTGTTCATGGGTTAAATGTATTCATGCTAGGCCAACACAATGAAGATGAGGAATCAAAAGGAAATGGTCATTTGGGCTCAAAATGTGATTGGATAGGAGCACTAAAAATGAAACACCCTAGGTTCCACTTCTATAATCAAACCCTATCACTCCTATCCTATAGGTTTGAGACCTAGGGGCATGGAATTAGCATGGGAAAAGTAGATTGGCTGAGCTAAAATCAGGTCTCAAAAGTCTATGGATGACTAGGAATAAGCAAAAAGGTGTCTAGAAGGGTCATAAGAGCATGAAAGAGGGACCTATGGGTTGGGTGTCACAATACACACTCAAGCTACCAATTTTGACATTTTATATGACTACACACATAGTTTAATAAAATTTTAGGCATGGGAATGGTATAAATGATAGTGATATGAATACCTGATGTGTAGGATTGAAATAAATTTTTTGCTCATCTCTTTTTATATAGATGGAAAGTAACTATCACCCTCATGGAGGTAGGAGGAATAGGAAATTTTTTACTATGCATAACATATGACATTGAAACATACTTCTTATCTTATGTGCTAAATCCTCTATATGTGTAAGGGTTTTCTTCTTAATAGAATTCCAAATAAGAGAAAGATAACATGTTACAAAATATGACATATATTTTAACCAATTTAAAGCATCATGTACATGTGTATTTATGAAATATTTTAAATCATTATAAATTAAAATAAATAATCTTGAAATAGAAGCTATAAAACTTGATGTAGAGAAAAAAATCCCAAGTTCAACCATGCAACTTGTTCTCACTTGTCTCAACCTAACCCACTTCTTAGTAGCCTTTTTTAACTTTTTTATATGGTACACATAATCTAGGATTTTTATTTAGAATTTATGGTAATTTTTTAGTACCCTATATTTATTTCATCCCTTAACACAAGTTTCTTGATTCAAATCCACCCAAAAAATAACTTTCTATCCCCTATTAGGTTCTTATTAGGTCTCCCAAGGCCTAATTCAAACTGTATCCTATATTTTCATACACAAAAGATTTGTATGGGTCTAAAACCTCAAATATATCTTAGAAGACCTTAATACACAACAAATCACAAGTTTTTTGATTTTTGGATGGATATAACTCATGTAATCCAAATTTGAATCTAAAAACCTTAACTCAGGGTTAAGACAGTCTATGTAGACTCGAGAAGGAACAAATTAAGGTTTCAAGATTAAAACCATGTTTAAAACTATTGTAAAAGTATAAAAATGTCATTTCACTTCCCATACACATTCCAAAATCATTACTTACACTTTTAACACCTTTGTTTACTTCTTTTGCACTATATTGAGTATGATTGTGTGTGTGTATTCAGTGACCTATAGGTCTATGTTGGTTTATCCACAAATATTGATAAAATAACTAAAAAGAATGTATAAAAACCTTAAATAATATATAAACACTACTTAAAAAAACATCTTTAATCTTCATAAAGGTAATCTTTATTGATTCTTGCTTCGACTTTCAACATATACAGTCATCTTCACTGTCACACACAGGAAAATAGGGTTTACAACACTTTTTCATTAAAAAAATGAGAAAATATTTGTTTTTATTATAAATTTACCACTTAAATATTTAAATTAATCCCTTTAAAAAGGATATAATACATTGTATTTATCCTATAAACTCTCTAGCTAAATTTGGACGTTCTAACAATCATCAGAGGACAAACAAAAGTATGAAACTTATACCAAAGTTTGATATTACATACATACATGATTTAAGACCCATGATATAGAAACGTGGTTCCTTAAATATTTCATACCAAATATTTTACACATTGATAATTCCTTGAAAACACGCATATAACACCTAAACTAGGCTAAACAATTCACAAATTTATAAATTCAATTTTGGCAAGAAAAGCCAAATTAAAATTTTTGAAGAGCTAGATCTAAAAATAACATCTATAAATTAAAAATAATTATTATATAAGTATAATAAGACCACTTAGACCATAAAGAAACCAAAATTTGATAATAAAACTAAAATTTGTAAGAAAACTAGGCCTAGAAATGATGCTTTTGCATCAAAACTTTACATCAAAAAGTAATTAAATTTATTTATTATTTTTATCATGATTATATTAACTATAAATCTAGTTTATGGTCATATAAGGCTTTTAATATAAACCCTAAGGTTATCTAGGGTTAGGGTGTGTGCAATATTCAAAGTAAGTCAGGTTCACCAAATGTTTTAACCTTTTAGGACTTAGTGAATGTAAATCCTATGTTTGCTAAAGAGTTGACTATGTTAAATCAAGGCAATATTATACAATAAATGTATCCATTTATTTTTTATATAATTTATTAACTTTTATCTTTCTAAAAGAAGTAATAAATAATGCAAGTAATAACTTAGCTAGAAAGAAATTGAGACAAATGATCTAGGAACTAAAAAATAATGTAAAGTTTGGTTTGAGTGTCACAAATAGGATATTAGAGTTAAGGACAATCCAATATAATATAATCATAATTGTATGGTAATACCATTATTATAAATGTGGTATTAGTGTTTTTGTATTGGCAATAGTGTCCTTTAGGTAGGACTGTACCAAGTTTTTAAGTGCACTTGTTTCTAGAACTAAGAGCTCTATTCCTATGTGCATGAGTTACAAAACCCTATAAATTACCTATTTTGATTGAATTTATGATAACAAAATAATCCTCCATGTTTCTAGGGCATATAACTAATATAATAAAAAATGTGTGTTTGTTAGTGGGGTAAGCTGGACATCTTCAACACCCCATTATGATGAGAGTTTCCTACATACCAATACTCTATGGAGGGATAAATCCCAATGTAGTTCCCCCCCACATAAGTGATGGTACAATTTAAAGTTAAGATAGTATGATAGTGGAATTGAGTGCTTTGAATGTGCTTGAGACTAAAAATATGGGTAATCTAAGCTTAAGACTATTGTAAATGGTAATATATAGAAGTAGGGTAGAATAGTGTTTGATAACCTTAATTATGCATAACTTGTTTTGATTTTAAATTTGTATTTTGTATCTAATTTCCATCTAGTGGTTATAGGGATAGAATTCATGTATTTATATTATTTTAGTGATTGTGCAAGTGTTAAAAGAGGTCTAGGCCAACCCTAGGAGGTTTTATATTTGAAAATATATCCTTTTGTCAAAAAGAGAGGGAAAGGACATTAAATCCATTATTGGGAAACTAACACCATGTGACATATTATCTTTATTATAGTGCTAGTGTCCAAGTGGCAAGACACTAGGCACAAAGGACTAAGATGCAATAATGAGAGTCTGGGACTACTTTAGGTCTAACTAGGGATGTGTGTGGCCCACACGAAGGCTAGATAAGTATGATAATACATTTTAAGCTATTTATATGTCTAAGATAATAATAGGTAGTATCAATTAGCACTCTTAGCACTTAGATACCACTTTTAGATGATTACACTATTCAAGTAAAATCTAAAGGTAACAACTCAGAGTATATCACTATTCAAATTAAAATACGTAATAAATCCTAAGTTTGATTATAGTAACACATATGTGTTTGATCACTACTCGAACCCATATATAAATAAAGACTTGTGCTAAATTAAAGAATTAAAATACAAGTAGGTTATATTACAAACATAGGCTAATATACATTTAATAATGTAACTACAACCCTATAAAAGTTTTAAAATAAATAAAAAATGTTTAAACACTACTAAATCCATCTTATTGTGGAGATGAAATGAAAATAGACAAGTAATCTATGTTGTATAATAAAATATCAACCTTTGAGAGTTATTCCAATGTTGCTTCGATCACTAAAATCACTTTTAATGCTAGACACAAATATTCAAAAAACATGTATAGAGTGTCCAATATCTAAATGGAAAGAGTGATAAAATCCATCCAATCAACCTTGTGATCCCTCCAGTAGTGTCCCTAGCCACCCCAAACATCAACTTGGTAATGGAGACTTACTCGTAGGGTAGTGGTCAATATTACCATGTTTTCAAACCACACAATAAACAAAAAAGAAAACCAACATGAAACACCAACTAAAAAAATGCCCTAAGTGTTAATGTTAGAGTGCCAAGAAACATTCTATCCATAAACACTTAGTATTAAATTCACAAATAAGGGTTTGAATATAAACTGATAACCCAAAAAAAATCCAACTATTCATAATTTTTTTGACACAAACTAGTTTCATAAATAAAAAATATTATTAATATGTGCCCAAACAAAACAATTAAACAAAGCACTTCTCATTCACATTTCCCATTATTTCGATAGTGCAAATAAACAACATTAAAGACACCATTTACTTGGTAAAACATTGTCTGATTTACCTCATTTTTACATAACATAGAGTACTTTGGTTCTTTCTCACTTTTTGTATACACCCTCATTTCCATATATTATAAAAAAATGACCTCTTACAACCATAATAAAATTTGTACCATCCCATTAGAATAGTTTTGGGCCTTATTCCCCCATGTCCCCATTTATTCCAGTGAAAAATGATAGAATTTCAATAACCTTATATACCATAATATTCCTAGTCAAGCCATCCAAAGATCTAAAGACCAAGAAATAGTAGAAAAGCTTCCACAAGCTTCATGGAGGAAGTTAGGGTTTTAACCTAGTTTTCCAAGATCATAATAACTTTGAAGCATCAAGGACCAACTAGAAGCTTAACAAACAATAAAGCCATCATGACAATAAAACCCTAAGTTCACTAACAAAATATAATTCCCATGTATCATGATCATCAATGTCCAAGTTCAATGATTAAACTCACATAATATTCTAATACCAAAATGATATTTTAATGATGGACTGATTTCTAAATGATAATACAAGCACAATAATAATTACAAGCACATAAATAACTTATTGACCAAAGGTAATAAGGACATCCAAGATGTCAAACCACCATGATAAGGTAAGTATAATCATTGCTTGTTAAAGGCATAACTGATCCCAAATAGGACTACCTAATACATAAGTTACACTAGTGCAAGAACAAGTGTGAATGACACTGACCCTAAATTATAAACCTGGATAAATCAAATCTTAACAATAGTGGAAATTGTATTATATGCTTGGTCAAGATGATGACATAAATATAATAGCCAAACAAATCCAAATTAAATCAAGACATACACACTCAGATTTAAATCAGACTATAAATTAAATCTAATGTGTATTCATATTAATAAATTTAATAAATTTTCATATCTCAAAGGATTTTATTGATCTATAGTAGATGTATCACTAGTATCAATATTTAGATGATTTAATCAATATGGTGGATAGTATTTTTGTGAAATATATATTAGGAAGAGAAAAATGGATTCATGCAAGTATTCAACATCTATTAAGATGAGATATTACAAAAATAGTATTGAATTGGGACTATTCGCTAGTAAAATTAGACTTATTAGTGAATATGGACTTGATTTTAGTTACCCATTTATTTGCATAGATTTTGTAAATAATATATATTGTTCATATACAAAAAAATACAAATTTCATTAATTGTGTTAACCAATATTGTTCATCAACATGGTAATTATTTAGTGTGTATTATTAGTAAAAAAAATTAAAAATGCGAAAGATAAAATATGAAACCCTATAAAGGATGAAACCCTAATAATAAACTAGGGTTTTCACTATTTTATATGTGTAGAGTTTGACCAATATATTTTTTCCTAATTTTCAATAATGGGTAAGATTAATATAATTAATATATAATATATATCTTTAAAATGGAATTTAGATCAATAGACATGGCATTCTAACAACATTTAACTATAAATGATTGACAATTGACTCTTCAAATTTGATAAGGGCATATAATAAATGTGGAAATTATGAAATAGATCATGATACTTAGATTTTTTGTGACTACTTGACAATGACTATATTCTAAAAGTGTAAATCATGGATAATCACTCCTTTAGTTTGCTTGGTTTAGGAACTGATTTGTTGCCTATGTTGTGTTAGTTTTTAAAGATTAAGTGAGTATCATTAGTCAATATTGATTTTATTGTCATAAATGACTTATGGATAAGTGAATAATAATGAATATATAATAACTTGTAATTATATTTTCTTGATATATCTTTTTTATCCTTAATGATGATGATGTAAGAAGGTCTAAAACTTAGTCTCCTTTACCTTGAAACACAATATGTTTTTTTGAGAATTATAAACTTATGAAAATGAAGTGTAATGTTCTATGTTGACCATAATTAACCTATATAATTATTGACCATTTCATATGTATTTAATACTCTAAGGAGATAATTCAAGTCATAAATAGTTCTACCACCTATTATGATTGTGTAATTATGCTCCTTTATGTGTATGTATTCAATGATTGATCTTGATACTTGAAAATGTTTACTTTGACTTAGATTTTGATTAATTTAGACTTGAATTATTAGTTACCCTAGTGAAAAGTTTACAAATTTATAATAATAGGGCATATTTTCTCAATGTGAAATAGTCTATAGGTATATATTATATCAGTTCCAAAGTCTCTTCTAAATGAGACATTGATTTGTTTATATATGGATTCATTTGAATAATTAATCATGCCAAAAAAATGATAGATGATATGATGAACCTAAATATGTGTTTTATTTTATAAAATTATTGATGGGATCATTTTGGTTCTAACTAGGTTGGTTAGTATCAATTGGTTTTATTGACCAGGTTGGTGGAATCGAGCTATGTATAAAAAAACTAAATTGAGATTCTATATATGTTTTTACATAATATTTAATAGGTTTTAAATATAAAATGAGGTTCTTATAGGTTTATAATAACCAAACTAAAGGGTTGACTCATAAGATAACATGAAAATGTGAGAGGATGGAAAATTAGGACCTTGTCTGGGTACTCAAGTCATATATGGTAAATGTGTGTCACGATTACCATTTTAACTATTGAATATAATATTTTAATAGCTACACTTGGATTTTCACATATCACATTAAAAAAAAGAGAAAACTCTTATAAATCCATAATATTTCTCAAAAATCACTATTGACTAGACATAAGTGGCATCAATGTAACTACACCATTATCTAGGTTTTAAAATTCATTATATGTCAAAGGCAATGCCATTTATATTGGTACATAATCCACTCAAAACTGAAGACACTTTCCAATGATACAAAACTTGTTGTACTGCACACAAGACATGATCACATGGTATTTTTAAAGTGTGTTTAAGGAAATGAATATGTTAAAACTGATAAGGAAATAATAACTCAAATTAAGGTCATTAAATTTTCTTCCTTTAATGAAAACATCATTGTCGAAGTAATATAAAACAACTAGGAGTTTCAAAGTAATATTAAATTCATGATCCAAACCAAGATATATTCAAAATTACTTTAGCATCATTAAAAATAGGCACATTTATAACAACATAAAATATATCCTTAAAATTTAATGCTACATGATTAATTGTAGAATCAATTAATGTTTTAAATAACTTAATTTCTTCTAAAGGAATGTTATTCTCTCAAAGATTTTCTAGAAAATTACTCTCTTGTATTATATTTTAGTACAAATTAATTAATTTTTTTTTATCTTAGAGGACTAAGGACATTTTTATTTCCTTCTTGACCCATTCATGATATTGTAGTAATTTAGAACACACTTCAAACACATGGATCTCACTAAGTTAAAAATAAGAGATCATTTGACATATTAAGAGGTTTATAAATTACCAAATGAAGAATAATATATAATTCTCAATCAATTGGGTTAAAAAATGAGGAATTCAATAATTTAATTTATCATCATTACTAAAACCCTTCACTTAATCCATGGGGATGATTTTAGATAGTCATTCTGATACCCAAACCTCAATCACTCAAACCATTGGGAAGACATTGAAAACTTGTATCAATGCCCAAACCCCAATGACACAATCCATTAGGAGTAATCTATACATAATTTCTATACATAAACCCTAATCTTAAAGTCTGTTAAGATTAATTGGGAAGTTAGTCCTAGCTCCCAAACCTTAATACATCAATCCATGGGAGGGATTTGGATAGTAGCCCCAATTCCCCAACTTAATGAAAACATCATACTAAGGTGTAAAAAAAATCATAACACAACCCACCTCTATCACTCAAATATTTAGGAGAGAATACATTCTATCAAAATTTATAAACAAAATACTAAGGCTCATGACATCCTTATAACCTTTTGAGAAGGCACAAAAGAGAAAAACATATCCAAACTTGCTTAATGTGTCCTTGGATTTTCCATTAATATAATAATATCTAGATATTTCTCACCTAATCCTCTAGAAATTTCACAAGTTGAAAGGTTAAAATATATAGATCATCAAAATAACACACTTAAGAAAGTTGAAAATTTACCAATCAAATAAATCAGTAAATAAAAATCAGCTAAGAATCCTAGATCAATCTGAATGGATAATAAATTAAAAATTTACAACAACCTAATTAAATCATAATGTAGATGGAAAATGGCTAAATACCCCAATTCAATCAAAACATAAAGTCAAAAAAAAAAGGATCCAAAATTCAATAAAATATTGAATTAATAAAAGCCTAAATATCCTTGAATCCCAACAAGAAAACTAATAAATAAGTGATTCCAAATCAACTTATAAGTCCCAAATAATAATTAAAATATTTTCAAGTATGCCAAATCAAGTGGAAAAAATTAGAATTGCAAAAATAACAATATTGAATAGTGTGGATCTTTAAGTCCACTAAGTGGGGAGTAGGGAGGTAAATTATCCACAACCAAAACATGAATCTTTGATAACCATGTATAGTATTAAGTATGCATAAATCCAAGTTGAAAAGAGCACCACACAACCCAATTTTAAGTGAAAAATATCATAACACATTTTCCACATCTTGATAAAATATTTAAAAGCATGGAAGCATCATGTTTCTTTAACTACACAACCTCTCTATAAAACATGAATTAGAGGACTCTATCCTATCAAGCTCAAATATTGTAGATGAATTAATACAAAAGGTGCATGAATCTAAATAAAAATAACACTTCATTTATCATCATATAAAATATAAATCCACTCAAATTACTTATGTTTATGTCAATTGATATTGAGAAATTATTAACTCTCCTCAAGGTTAAGTATGAGCAAAAATCGAATAAAATATCTCTCCTCATGATAAATAGGTGGATGAAATATCAATCTATAAAAAAATTAATCTAACACACTACAATCCAATAAAAGCACATATTTGACTCCTCCACTATGATAAGGATTCCAACTACTCAATGTTGTTATCAATCTTTAAGGGCTCTTCCAAAATCCCCTCCCCTAGAATATATGTTCCCTAGGGAAAATATCACTATCAAATAGGTGCACAATTGCCTAGGTGATTAGTACCTTGTTCTCACAAAACACATACTACACAATATTCATGTGGACCTTATAATTTGAATTAAATGTAAAAATTACAATCATCACCAAGGATGACTAATATAATGTGTTAAAGAAGGATATAGGATCACTTATTCATGATACTCATGAACTATGTTAGGTACTAAAATTTCCAATAATATACACATTTAAACGCTAAAAAATATCAATCAAAGGAATAAAATACAAAACATATAAAGAGGAAGGTTGTTCCAAAAGTTTGAACACTGGTAATAATAATTCTTAGCTTGATTTCCTCAAAATCATTTATTATTGTCCCAAAAAGTTAATGGTCTCATGTTCATCAGTGTCCTATGAAACTCCTTATATGTATTATGACTACATCGTCAATGAGGTGTATTATATAATAGAGTAAATTAATCAGTTAATTATAGTAGAAGTGGTACTAAAATATAATCACCTAATATCTTGGTTTTTAAACCATTCCCTTATACCAAAATTTCATGCCAAAAATCTGGCATGTAAAAAATTACACAAATACAAGTTATTTAAAAAAAATTAATAAAAAATATCATCTATTCCCATTATTGAAACATATGAAAAAATATTATATATAGTTTGTATTACACACAATTGGTATATTTTAATTGTGTTTGTTCTTCTCAACTTCTAATGTGCATAACCAACACAAGCTACAATTATCTTAAGGATAATTGTTCATTAATTTTATTCAACACACAAGACATTAATAAAAAATACTTTGGTGATAAGATACACTTGATAGTGTTGTCAAACTATGTGTTAATCAAAGGAGAAGATCTTATTTACAATACATCACTTCAAATTATCATGCAAAAGAGAGCTATTACTCTACTACAATTACCACATAGTCTTGCAATCATCATCTCATTATATACAAAATAATAAGGTCAAAAAACCTTAGGAATTATATTAAAGATATATATTTTTATTAATTATTATAGTTATGATCCTATAAAATTATTCCTATCCTAACTTGAGGGTTATGTATATAAAAACCCTAACCTAGCCTAGTACCCAAGACCCAAAACCCCCTCAAGTAGACAACTAATATATTTGATCCTCAAAATTAAGGTCACATGTAATTATCCTCTTTCATGAATGAAATATATCCTCCATGATATTTCATCTCCAAAATGGGTTAGATAACTAATCCAAATCAATAAATAAAATTATCATGATTTATAAAAGCATCTAAAAGTCCTAAATGTGGAAAACTAGAATGCTAATAATTTGCACTCAATAAATATTAGCACTTGATTTCATATTTTGATGTTTGTGAGAATAAGGTACAAGGTGAACAAACATGATCTAAAAAAATTATTGTCTCACCACAATATAATTTAGAGTAATAGAATTACCAATGAATTTTTTATTTCCTTAATCTTAAACAATTATGAAGTTATAAACAATAATAAGTCTCACATCAACTAGGGTCATTTTACCTCCAAGAGGACTTCCATTAATGGAATTTATCTATTTATTAACTTCTAAATTTCCAATATTTTCTTTACATTATAACAACTAAGGTCACAACTTAGTTATATTACTATAAAGCATGCATTGGTTAGCCTTACATCTATATGTATAATAAGTTAGGGAAGTATGGTTAGCGCATATAGGAAATTACCATAATCGTTAGTCACTAATAATAATAACTATATTTCCTAATCCTAATAGAGTAAAATACAAAAATTATCAAAATAAAATATATTATGGCTCATAATTCAAACTAATGAATAAAATTCACTTCCTAAGATAGAAAGAATGTGTGTTAATCATCAACTATTTTCATTCATGATACTATGCATTAATCAAATTACCAACATAAAAAAAAAATATTCAACATTTTTCTCCCATTTTCAATTTGATGAAATCCATATAAAGACACCATTTATTCATTTCATGGAGTAATCAATAAATTTTACTTTACTTTGATTGTGTTTACTAAGATATGAAAAATATGAATGTAACGTTAGGAAATGTTTATGTGGAACTATGTTGTAAAACACTTGTAATTTTGGAAAGAACTTAATAATATAGAAAGTGTACTAAAAACTACTTGAGAAAATTATTTTATAATCTGACCAATTTTATTCATGAATACTAGTAATACATTTGTTTACCCCTAAACTATTAATTTTAAGTTACTATGAATATAATCTGATTAACATTGTAAATAATCTCCCCATAAAATATTTATTTTACTAAGCTTAAAATGGGGTTTTCTAGGCTATTTTATAATCAAAATAACCCTTTTATTAAATTAATTACATTGACTACTATAAAACTTATGTAAATAATTGTTTATATTTTCCCATGTTCCACTTTTATTAATTCCAATATAACAATAGTAAGGATTCTCAATAACTAATAAATCATAGTGTGATCTTAAGTTCAAGGGATAATAATTATGCTAACATAAATCATAACAATATTACAAGCATGGGTTAAAAATATAATGTTGGAATTGTGAACAAAAATACATAAATTTTACTACACAACATATATGATTATCATGCTTAGATAATAAAAAATTCAAGGTGTGTATAAAAAACTAACCTCACTGAATGTACCATCATGTAGAAGCTATATATGTGTACCTATGTATTTACATGCTATAGATTCATAAAATTCTTGATATGGATGTTGTAGAGGACCTTCAGCAGTTTGAATTCTTGCTTGGGTAGAAAAATTAGAATGGTCATGTATATAGTGTCTAGATGTAAGAAGGATTCAAAAATGCTCTATTTATAGTGAATTTGGCCCCACATAACCCCACTCATGGGTTTCACCTAATGGACCACCTGATGGATAAAGGCCTAAATGATTCATTTTCTACTCTAAAGAAAATAGACAAGGTTTTTCTTGTCCCAAAAAAAATGGATCCACGTGCCCCTAAAATATCATGGTTAGACATGGTCAAAGGCAAAATCCTAGTGGGTAAAGATATTTCAAAATTTCAAATCTTCTTAGAAGAAGATGATAATGAATTTTTCATCCCGTTACAGACCCTGTAGTGGACCAAGGTAATTTAGATCTTACCAAATCCATTTTTCCTAGGGTAAATGGCTTCCATCTAAATATTGATGATTTTCATAACTATTATAAATCAAGGTGTAAACCCAAAGGCCACCTATAAGTGGTCTCTCTAGCTAGGGGTTTCTTCCTAATAATTTTTTCTCTATAAGAGGATTGCATCAAGGTTATCTCAGAAGGACCCTAACTTATGGGCAAGGCAAGAGTGAGTGTCCAAAGGTAAAAGATTTGGTTGAATCTCAATAATACGACCATGGATGATGTTATAATGTAGGTACTTCTTCCTAAACTCCCCTCGGAATATTGGCACCTAGAGTTCATCATTGGTATCACTAGGGCTTTGGGGTAACACATTAAAATTTATCTGATTACTCTTTCACATCAAAGAATGGTTACAACCCAAGTTCACATTTTCCTTCCTACAAATAAGCCCCTATTGCATGAGATAAATATTAATTCAAAGTATGGTGAATGGATGTAAAAAATTATGTATGAGAAAAATGTAATCATCTACCCATAGTGTAACATTCTGAGTCATATGTTGCATGACTATCTGAAAGAAAGGCTATGACTCTAAAAATCCCAAATAGAAAGGGATTAGGAACTAGACACTGACAAAATATTTATAGTCAGAACAACCTCTCAAAATTATCTCCCCTAGATCCCATTCGAGTGCTCCACTTTGGTAGCTTAAAATTTAATCCTCATAATAACCCTTTTACTACTCTTAATTCATTTGATATCTCAATGTCCCTAAGAGAGTTAGGTCCCCCTAGGATGATTATCCCTAGAACCCCTACCCCTTCCACCTCCTCTTCCCTTTCCCTTGGATTTCCCTTGATCTTGCTCCTACTTCCCCCCTTCATCTTCTTTTTGTCCCTATCCTCTCACTAGGTGCTTATCACCCTTCTAAAGCATACCACCCCTTCTTTTTAGTTAGTCCCCACCCCAAGCCTGATGCCTCTTTCCCTCTCCCAAACCCAACCTAATCCCTTCTTCCCCCCTAGTTTCCACCTCAAGTGTCCCCCCTTTATCCTCTATATACCCTTCCCCCCTCCTCCTCCCTCTCTTTCTTTGGGTACTCACATACCTTTCCCACTCTCTAAGTTAGCTCAATCTTTGGTGTGGAAAATCCCCCTCTTTGATATCTTGGATTGATCTGATCCTCCCCCTCCTAAATTTACGCCTTTCTCATTCCTTTTGAATTCTCTAAATCATGTCAAAAATGATGGGAAATGTTTAGAGACACTTTCTCCCCTTAGGACCTTCTCTTAGAAGAAGGTTTTGCCACAAACTTCAAAAGTGAAAGAGGAAGGAAAAAATCCAACATTGGTGTTGCCCTAAAAATTGAGGGAAGACTTCCTAGGATGTTTATTAGGAACTTATAAATGGCCAAAGAGATTGGTAAGGGGTCCCAGCAAACTCTTAAAATCTAATAGGATAAGAAATGAAAAGTATTTCTTGGAATGTTAGGGGTTTAAATGATCCCAAGAAGTAGAAGACCCTTTGTAATATTATAAAAAGGGTTGACCCTTCTATCCTTATCATTTAGGAAACCAAAATGTCTTATTACATTCTTGAATCCTATGCTATAGAAATTTTGAGTAATGCTCAAGTTTTAAACTCATACTCTAAACGTGCTTCAAGAGGCCTGGTAGTTTTTTGGAACCTAGATTTTTTGGGATTTTATATTTTATGGAAGAAAATGATCATATTTATGTTTTGTTCACATATTTAATCATAAATGATATATGGATCTTATCCAATGTCTATGCTCCAAATGTTAAATCTACCAGAAACTATCTTTGGGAAAACTTATTGGATTTATGAAGGACCTGTGTAAATTGAAATTGGATCATTTCTATGGACTTCAACATCCCTCTCACTCATAGGGATAAAAAATGGGGTCATATTTAATTCACTAACAACATTATGTAATTTAACTATTTCATTTCTTCAGTAGACTTTCTTCCCTCACCAAAATTGGGTCTGATCATAATCCCTTGGTTTTTGAAGGAGACAAAATATCTAAACCCAAATGTTGTCCCTTTAGATTTTAAATCATATGGATCCTTAATAATAATCTCATTTAATCCCTAAGAGCTTGGTTTAAATAACCTTTCTTGGGCTCCACCATATTTATTCTTAATAAAAAAACTCAGCTTCCTCAAAATGAAGTTGAAGAGTTGGAATAAATAAGTCTTTGAGGATATTTTCCTACAAATAAAGTCTTTCAAAGTATAAATTTTGGTTATTGAAGATCTCTATGATATGATAAATAAAAATGATCACATAAATTTTAATTAAAATAAACTTCTTTGTCAATTTCATAACCTTGAAGCAAGAGAGGAAGCCTTTTGAAGACAAAATTCTAGATGCACATGGTTGAAGGAGGGAGACAAGAAAACCAAGTTCTTCCCTCACTATGCAATAAGAAATAGGAACATTAAAAAAATATCTCAATTATAAATGGAAAATGGAGACATTAGTAGAGATGAAGATTATATCTCTCTCCATGCAATCGATTTTTTCAAAAATCTCCTCTTGGAAGAAAGATTACCAGATGATCATCTAATAGCCACCATGCTTAACAACTTTAATAAAGTCTTCTCTGACACTGATAATGTCTCCCTCACTAACTAAAGAGGAGATATAAATTATGGTATTTTTAATAAAGGGATACAAATCCTAGGACCTAATGGGTTCCCCAATTCTTCTTCTAGAAATTTTGGAACATTATCTATAAGGAGGTTGAGGTAGCTACTAGAATTTTTTTGCAATCTAAAACTATTCTCAAGGAAATCAATAAAATTTCTTAGTATTGATCCCAAAAAATAAGTGTGATACCAATGTTTAGGTCTTCTACCCCATTATTATTTGCAATACCATGTAAAAGATATTCTCCTCTATCTTGGTAAAGAGAATGTAACATCTACTAGATAAAGTCATAGGGGAGCAACAAGGGGATTTTGTGGCTGGAAGACAAATAATGGATGGTATCATCCATTTCATGAGGAAATTATTTCCATCTCTAGATCCCTATCGTAGGGAATGTTTATTAGTTTGGATATGTTGGAAGCCTATGATCAAGTCTCTTGGAGATTCCTCATACAAATCCTAGAGAGGCTGGGATTTAATCAAGACACTAAGAAGATCATTTGGAACTGCATTGTCAGTCCTAAATTTTGTGTTATCATAAACTGTATTCCAAAAGGTTTATTCCCTAATTAAATAAGACTAAGGTAATGTGATCCTCTCTCTCTCTTTACCTTTTCATCATTCTAGAAAAAATGTTGGGTAGGAGTCTCTTGAAATCCCGCTCTTAGGGAATGATAAAAGGAATCTCAGTGGCTCTAAATATAACATATCATGCATGAATAGTTCACCAATGACACCATCATCCTTGGTGAAGCCTTTGTGGAAGAATCAAAGAATATAAAACTCATCCTAAATAATTATGATGTCTTGAATCAGTGCATCAACTTTCAAAAGAGTTCTTTATTTTTCATTAACACTCCTCTCTTTCAATAGAAAAGAATTACCAGAATTTTGGATTATCAAGTGGGAAAACATTTGGAAAGTCATTTATGTATCCCACTCTTTCAAGGAAAAAATGGATTCTAATATTTTGAATCCTCTCATTGATCAAATTCAGAGAAATTTAGTGGGATGGAAGGGTCACTTACTCAAGTAGGGAAATACTAGCTACTCAAAGCCTTGATTTGGAGTATCCCTATTTACCAAATGTTTATTTTTAGAATGACATCAAAAGTGGCCACTAAAATCAAACAAATAAAAATAAACTTCTTATGAAGGGACAATGAAGAAAGAATCAGATATAACCTCATCACATGGGAATAATCTTGTCTTCCCAAAGAAAATAGAGGCATGGGCTTGAGAAGTATAAAATTTATGAATAGAACCTTGTTGGAAAAAATGGGTTAGAGGCTTATGAAGGAAAATAATCATTGAGAAATATTTATTAAATCTAAATATCTAGAAGGAGTGGAAGGAGATGACTTCCTATGGGAAGAAGGTCCTGTGGATGGATCTCCTTTTTGTAAGGCCATCACCAACTACAATGATCTCTTAAATAAAGGCATCATATGGAAAATTGGAAATGATGAGAAAATTGACTTTTGGGATGATGCCTGTCTATCCTCCATTCCCATGTCCTCACAAAAAATTTTAGATAATTTGTATAGAGACCTTAAGATAATATGGGGATAAAAAATTAAGGATTATTGGGTGGTGAATGAAGGCTTAAAAAGTTAAAAATACTCCCTTATGAAGGGCTCTCATCGAAATAACCCCAGGAAATATAGACCCTCAATGATTTAATGAGTTAGATCCATATTCCCACATTTTAGAAGGAAGATCACTTTATATGGGATGCTAAAGATAATGGATCTTATTCATTGGCCTCAGGAGACACCACTAACCTTAATTTATTAGTTGAATGGAATTTCTAAAAAAATGTTTGGGTTAAGCATCTTACTCCTAAAGTTAACTTCTTCTTTTGGATAGTGGTACAAGATAAAATCTTGACAATGAATAACCTGGATAAAAGAGGACTGATAGTTACCAATAGATTCTCTATATGCTAAAATATAGAGGATTTGATCCATCTCCTATTTATTGAATTCTCCTTCAACTCAACACTATTTAACTATATGCTAAACAAATTTAACCTGATTTGGGTCAAACTAAATTAGGTGTTTTACTTCATAATGTAATGAAAACCACCCTAGAATCTCCCATCCCTAGAATTCTTATGGCACCTATCTATTCCACATTGGTTTTGATGTGTTTGGAAAGCCCGTAATGATAGCCTATTTTAAAACACCCTATCTCTAAAAATTGGAAAGCTTTTCCCTTGAAAGAAAAATACCCTAGACCTCCTTTAACATTATAGATACCTGACAATTGGGACATAGTTCAACACTTAATCTCCCCCTCTAAATACCTTATCTATAAACATAAAAAATGAAAGGCTCCACTAGAAGGATGGGAAAAAATGAACTTTTATGGCACATCTAAAGGTAATTTAGGCCCTGTAGGTGGGAGAGGAGACATTCAGAACTCAAAAGGAGAGATGATTTCCACCTATGTAGGACATTTTGGAAATCCAAAAAACCACTTTGTTGAAGTAAGGTGGCCCTCTAGGATATCCAATTGGATTTCAAAATCAAAGTAAAAATAATCATCATGGAGGGTAATTTTTTAAATATTCTAAATGCACTAGAAGGGAAAATAACCCCCTCTCACACTATTAAAGACATCATGGATTATTCCAAGTAACTCTTGATGGGCATGGCATAATTCTAAATTATGCATACTTACTAGGAAGGAAATAGGGTGGCAGATCTACTAGATAACATAGGAGTATAAATCTACCTTTTAACTAGCTAGAACAAAGGATGCCATGTCCCCAATAACATCTTAAAGGCCATATAGGATGAAAGTAATATAGGTTGAATGGGATATCATGTCATCACATGTGAAAAATATTTCTATCAAGGGATGGAATTCAAATATGATGATCAACCATTATGAACACATGAGGTGGTGTAATTATTATAGGATAAAAATGGTAGGTATCTCAAGCCTTATTCATATTATTCAAATTCATTCTCTCTAGAACCATATATCTATTTTCCTCATCTCTCTTATCACTATGTCAATTTGTGGAGATAGAGAATGGCTTAAGTCTATCTCATGTGTAGATGTGTGGGGGTAGAATAAAGTTTATAAAAATATTAAGCACGAGGGTCTCATAGAATAAGCATGATATAGACATGGACTTAGATTTTTTCATTGCATGGAACAAATTCAAGGTGGTAATTTAGGGAATAAATATCATTGTCATGGAGGACTTTATTGGGGAGGTGACTGACATGTCCTGTGAGGGGACAAAGGCCTCCAAGCCAAGAAGCAAGAACTCCTTCAATGTTTTTTGAATGAATAAGTTCATGAAGATAAATAATAAGGTTTTCCCTCAATTATACCTTCTATGACATTCTTTAAAAATATGTCTTCAATTAATGAGATACATGACTTGTTATCACTCTAGAGTGCACCCTGCTTAAAGATTTGTGAAACACACCATCCCTCTAGCTAATACAATTGGATATTCTCAAAGTGTGGGTGACTCTATACTAATAATAACCTCTAGAGAGGGCTGGTTCCCTTAATATTTATCAATTAAATCTGATCTACTATGATTTTTTGGATGGAAAAGGATAAAGAAATGGAAATGGGAAGTCCTATCTAATGGGGTGATGCAGTTGAATGTTTATTAATCTCTAAAAGATTTTTAAAAATAAGTAAGATACACATATTAATCTAAAATAAAAATATGCAATCAATCTTGAACATTAGTATTTCAAAAGAAGGCCTAAAAAAAGTTTACAAAGCAAATTAGAATCCTAGCTCTTCAAATGCCCTATAGAGGATGAGATTTTCATAGTAGGTGTGGAAAGGACCTGAAAAAAAGGAAATTAGATGCCACTTTCATGCTGGTACATAATAAAATTACACTCTATTTTTATCCAAAAAAAATATTCAAAAAATCTTCTTTATTTGATAAATGGTGTCAATTACAATTTTTGCTCTGCTTTAGAAATTCTTCAAAAATGGATTCAAAAAGCCAATATATAAGTATAAAAAATTAAATAAAGATAAATTGGCATGGAAAAGATACTTATTAGTCTTTTTTGAGTTTAAATAAGACTAAAATCCTTTTGAAATATTAAATAATGTCTTTAAAATCTTCCAAGTCTTAAAAATTTGTAAGTTTTTCATTTTTGGCATATAATTGAGAAGTGGTGGGCCCATGTTGACTTGTCAACCTTCCTTGAATGAAAATAAAACTATAAATTAGAATATAAATTCATATTTAAAGTTATTTTATGTTATTTAAAGTATTTATCTTGTATGAAAAGCAAGGGAGATGCATGAAACTAGTCAAACTAGTCAACGAAAGAGATTTGACCCTTAAGGACTAGTTAACTCAACTTGAGCTCAAATTGCATGAATTGAAAATTTTGGATTGAATTTATAATAATATATCCACTTAAAAAATATACATTACATGTGGTAACTAAAAAATTAATTCATTTGATATATTTTCAATGCCATTCTTTACTTGCTTGATTGACCAATTAGGTCTATTAGGCCAATTGGCCTAAAAGCCTATCTTCTTGCATTTGGACTCCATTGAACCTAAAAAAAGATACCATGAAACATAAAAAAGTATTTAAATATACCTATACAAACTTTTCTTATCACAATATATTTGATTTTTTTGAGAAAGCACTCACCATTCAGTCAATAGATTTGACAGGGACTATTTTACTCCATTTTCCTACAAACTAGCCATTTTGATTGATCATGTTGGGAAACCTATAGGATTATTTATGACCAAATAAAAATTTTAGGATGAATAAAAAGTCTTATTATTTTATCTTCATTGATTATATTTCATTGAATTTTCTTATACTTCATTTTACATACTTTTTATCCACAAAAAACATGATTTATGCCCTCTTCCATACATCTCCATGCATAAAATTGAAATTTATATAATCCTATCTAAGTTTACTTGAAATTTTAAAATGTTTCAAGTTGATCTAATATTATTTTATGTAAATAAAATCAACTTTTTTCAAAACTAGTTTTTTGAGGGTTTAGGTGAGCTTTGAAGCTAAATTTTCAAGATGTTGATTCATGAAGTAAAGACCTCCAAATCCAATTTTTTTTCAATTTATGTATATAAAAATTACAACCCCCACCCTCCCAAAAAAAAAAGAAAAATCCCTAAAAATATTTGGTTCCCATTCAAAATATATAAAAATTTACCACATAGAGAAATCTACCTATGGGGTTTTGATTGCATTATGAGCTACTTACACTCTTAATGATTATTCATAAAAAGACACTCAAATGGTCTCAATTTTAATTAATTATAATTATATGGTATTAATTAAAACATACTTAGAGTGTTAATCCAAACTCCACACATGTTGAAAGATATGATCATCTGAACAAGAGGTTAGGAAGGGTGTCTAGACTTGAAAAAATAAAAATTTCACCAAAATGAAAATAAATATTCAAATTATTCCCAATGCTTGAAAAAGATCATCATGGGGCCTATAACATGTTATAAAAAAAAAACTCTAAAATCACATTTTTCTTAAAAATTCAAAAAACCCCTTTTTGTCCTTTATGCATGTTTGCTTGCAAAAAATTATATGAGCATGGTTTACTTAAAATTTGGAATTATTAAAATATTTAAAATTATTATTATAATGTAAAAAAATCATCCCATGATTTTAAAACTTTTACCTTGACTTAGAAACCTCTATGACACTCCATAATGATGCCTACTCCAATGGTGATCTCCAACGAACATGCTAAGGACTGTTACAAAATAGAGAGTATCTCCACTTATATAATGGACATGAAAATTTTATATAAGGTTATCAAAATAATTATTATATTTTTTACAAAATTTAAGGTCATGAAACAACTTGTAGCTCTGCAAAAGTTTAATTTTCTCTCAAAATTGATCCCTATGCATAGATTGTCTGCATATTTAAACTTGACAATGCTCTTTTGAAATGACAATGATCCATTTTTGACATATTTTACTAAAATTAATAATTTTAGGCCATAATTTATTATTTTTACCTATTATAAAGGGATATTGGAAAGATTTAAGAAAGTTTCAAATGATAGGGGTAATAATTTGACCTTGATAGGTCAAATTAGTAATAATTTTGGAAACTTTCAGGGGTTGACCATTGTGATGGTAAAAGAAATTAAAAAATTTTGGTTATGAAAAAGTTGGATATAAACTGAATATTGGAATATCTTTTGCAGGAAAATAAATAAACAAGACAACAAACATGTGCACATGTGCACTTAGAGGAAAGGACAACAACAACATAAAAAGAAAAAACAACTACTGAAAGCATGTGTAGATATTAACTTAGAGGAATGAAATACAAGGATCCTATTATCTAAAAACTAACCCCAACCTTTTTGGTCCTCTTAGATCAAATAGAAAGCTATTTGATGTACTATGGAACTTTGAAACACATTTACTTCCTTCTGATAGCTCTCTTCTATAAATGGGATCACTTATATGTTCATATATTCTGGATGATGTAGCAAGGCCTCCAACTTCCATTCCTATGTATATGGATTTAATATATGGATATAATATCCAATAATCCTCCTCCCTTATTCTTCTTTTTTGCATCAAAATTTCTATCTCTACCTCATTCATCAGTTGATCATGATTTGATACATTCTCATTCAATGATTCTATTGATAATTTAGCTAGTATACCTAGATTGATGTCTTCATTTGACTCCATTTGAATTGGTAACTATTTAAAGTATTTATATAATTTATAATAATCTAAACATGGATGTAATATGACTTTAATTTATTCCAAATGAATATCTATAATAGTACTCTTTACAAGACATTCATCAATATTTATTTGGGGTGAAGATGGACCATCAAATTTTGTACAAAAACTTTCTAAATCATCCCAAAAGGCCTATTCATCATGATTAATTGAAATGAAATGAAATTAATCATTATTATTACCATTTCAAACATGTTGATCACACATTTCTACTTTTTGGATGGAGTCAAATAAAGATCCGTGATCTGTTGCACTTGTATCCAATAGTTGAACTTGTGTCCTACTAGGCGTGTTAGAAACTATTATCACTCTGGAGTGTACCCTACATGAAGATGTTTAAAATAAACCCTACCTATATTTTATAAAATTAGATATTATTATAGTGTGGATGACTCTATACTAAGAAGAACATCTAGAGAGGGTTGGTTCCCTTAAGATTTATCAATTAAATTTGATCTACTGTGATTTTTTTTGATGGAAAAGGAGAAGGAAATTGAAATGGGAAATCCTATCTAATGAGGTGATGTACTTAAATGATTATTATTATCTAAAATATTTTTTAAAATTAGTAAGACACAATTATGAATCTAAAAGAAAACTCTGCAATTAATCATGAACATCAGTATTTCAAAAGAATACCTAAAAGAAGTTTGTAAAGCAAATTCAAATCCTAGCTCTTCTAATCACTTGTAGAGGATGATATTTTCGTAGTAGGTGTGGAAAGGACCTAAAAAAAGATAAAGTATATGAAATTTTTTTCTATTAGACAATCAATTTACACTCTATTTTGATCCAAAAAAAATATGCAAAAAATCTTTTTTATTTGATAAATGGTGTCAATTACAATTTTTACTCTCCTTAAAAAATGGCTTCAAAAAGCCAATATATAAGTATAAAGCCTTAAATAAATCCAAATTGTTATGTAAAATAGATGTATTTTTAATTTTTGATTTAAAATAAGACTAAAATCACTTTACAAAATTAAATGAAGGCTTTAAAATCATTCAAGTCTTCAAAAATTGCATGTTCTTCATTTTTGGCATGGAATTGAAAAGTGGTGGGCCCATGTTGACTTATAAAACATCATTTCATGAAAATAATTTCATAAATTAGAATATAAATCCATATTTAAATTGATTCTAAGTTCTTAAAATTCTTTATCTTCCATGAAAAACATGGGAGATGCATGAAACTAGTCAAAATAGTTAACCAAAGAGATTTAACCCTTAAGGACTAGTTAACTCAACTTGAGCTCAGCTTACATTACTTGAAAATTTTGGTTTGAATTTAGAATGATATATACACTTTAAAAACATATATTATATTTTTTAACTTCAAAATTAATTCATTTGGGATATTTTCAATGCCATTCTTTACTTGCTTGATTGACTAATTAGGCCTATTAGGCCAATTGGCATAATAGCCTATCTTATTGTATTTAGAATCCATTAAATATGAAAAACTAGGCCATGAAACATTAAAAATTAATTAAATATACCTATAAAAAAAAATTATCATCTCAAGATATTTGATTTCTATGAGAAAGCACTTACCATTTAGTCAACAGGGTTGACTAGGCCTATTTTGCTCTATTTTTCTATAGATTGACCATTTTGATTGAGCTCATTGGGACACTTATGGTATTATTTATGAAAAAATAATAATTTTATGATGAATAAAAAGTCTTATTATTTTATTTATATTGACTATATTTCATTGAAGTGTCCTCTACTTCATTTTACATGCTTTTTTTCTATTAAAAAACATGATTTTTTCCCTCATCCGTAAATCTCCATGAATAAAATTGAAATTTATGGAATAATATATAATTATAATTTATATTTTAAATTTTTTTATTTTTATCTAATATTATTTGATGGAAATAAAATCAACTTTCTTCAAAACTAGTTTTTTGAGGGTTTAGGCGGGCTCTGAAGCTGAATTTTCAAGATGATGATTCATGAAATACAAACCTTAAAATAAAAAATAAATAAATTTATGTATATAAAAATTACCCCCACAAAATCCCTTAAAATATTGGGTTCCCATTCAAAATATATAAAAATTTACTATGTAGAGAAATTTGTATGTGGGGTTTTGACTGCATTCTGAGCTACCTACACTCTTAATGATTTTTCATAGACCAAAACCACTAAAATTGTCTTATTTTTTCATTAATTATACTTAAATATTAGTAATAAAAAATAACTAAAATATTTTATACAAAATCTACACGTGGTAAAAGATATGAGCATCTGAACAAGAGGCTAGGAAGGGTGTCTAGAACTAAAAAAATGAAAATTTTACCAAAATAAAAATAAATCTCCAAATTCTTCCCAATTATTGAAATAATAATCATGGGGTCTTTATAATTTTATCAAAACACTCTAAAATCACATTTTGCTTGATAATTCAAAAAACCCCTTTTGGGTCTTTATGCCTGTTTGCTTGTAAAAACCTATATGATCATGGTTTGTTTAAAATTTGGAGTTTTTATACTCTCTAAAAGTATAATTATTATTTAAAAAAATCATCCCATTCTTTTCAAAATTTTACCTAGACTTGGAAACCTTTGTGGCACTCTAGAATGATGCCTACTCCAATGGTGATCTCCAATGGACATGCTAGGGAATGTTACAAAATATCAAGTATCTCCACTTTTCCAATGGCCATAAAACTTTTATATAATGATCTCCAATTTATGATGACCCTATGTAAAAAATTTAAGGTCATGAAACCACTTGTAATTCCTAAAAAGTTTAATTTTCTCTCAAAATTGATCCCTATGTATGGATTGTCTACATATTTAAACTTTAAAATTATTTTTTGAAATGAAAATTACCCATTTATAATCAATTTTTGGCACTTTTACCAAATTAATTTATTTAGGCTACAATTGATTAGTTTGACCTGCTATAAAGGGATATTGGCAAGATTTATGAAAGTTTTGAATGATAGGGGTAGTAATTTAACCTTGAAAGGTAAAATTAATAACATGAAATTAGAGGGTAAATATACCCTAATATTTTCTCATCATTTTTTTATATTAAATCACTTTCTAGGCTATAAAATTAGCTTGTTATTTTACCTTGGTAAGTCATTAGAATGTACTACCTTGGCTCATCAAGTCAACAAGTCCAACCCCACACTACACTAGGGGATTATTTTTCTATTTGTCAAGCATGGAAAAAATATTCAAGAGAGGTAGGTATCAATATCTTTATCCCCAAACCCAATCTAGTCTTCCTAGATGAGGGAAGTTATAAGGAGGCTACCTAGAAGGGCACATTTATTTTGTCTGAAGAGCTGAATAATAACAAGGAACAACTAGAGAAATTCAAAAACAAGGTGTAGGAGGTTGGGTTGACCCTTTATAACCTTATACAAGAGTGAAATTCCCTATATAGGTAGGCTAAATCAACTATGTAATCATTCATCCAATCTATTAAGCTTAATTAGACCCTTATCAAATAGTTTCTAAAAATCATAACCCCCCTACCTGGTTCCCCCAAATTGGCCTGCATTAAAATGACAATCCTAAAAGTTCAAGGCCAGAAGAGGCCATGCATGATTTTTCCAGGTGATGTAGTAGGACTTGAAAACCACATGAGGGAAAAGGTCTCAAAGTTCAAATGGGATATCCTAGAGAATACACCTAAGGAGGAAAAGGAAGCATTAGAGGGCCCCCTCTCCTGAACTTTTATGTTGTTGTTTTTCCCTGCTTTCAGTATGCTATAGTTATTTTTTGTATTTTTTTAATTCATCCATGGAGTAGTCTATTTCTCTTTTTTTATAATACTTTTATGGTTCCTAGGTCCCTATAAAACTAGGTCTTTTACCCAATCAAAATAAAAAATAAAATAGAATACATAACCATCATCTATTATTTTATTTGTCTAGGCATAATTTATAGACATAGTCCCTTTGTACAAATATCTTAATTTGCATCTAAACTATGAAAAACATATTATAAACCACAAATAAACCACAATACTATAGCATATGACCATGAATCATAACTTAATATCATAAATAACTATAACCCACACTATTAAAATAAATTAAGTTTAGTACCATATAGAATATTATTAAAATACCTAAGTATTTTAAGGTTACTTTATACAAAACTTTTATCTTTCATGGGCATTTACACCATTATCTTATCTTACATGTATATTGATTTATCCTTTAGTAACTATTAATATCATTATCTTATTTTATCATATTCTAAGAATCATAGTTGCTTAGTTTTTATATATTTTCAACCTAGCAATGCTTTAACTTAGTACAAAGACTCCATGTTATAAAATAAAATAGCCACCAAGTATCCAAGTATTATTATAAATGTTACAAGTTTTAAAATTCACTAGAACATAGTCTACTTCAAGATATGTTTTTAGGGGTATACCTAAAATGAAATTTTAAGTCTCATTATAAGTCACCATACTTTACCCACTCCAACCAAATTGAACAATAAATCATAGGTCTCCAAATATGGGTCACACAAGGTTTTCATTATTTTCATTTTTATATGCTAATGTAAAATTTATACATAAACAACATCCAATCATGGAGTTAACCATAATTGGATCCAAACATATAATTTAAACATGATTCTTTAATACAACTTAACACCACTAGAATTTAAATCTATCAATAGCATCTACAACCACCACTAACATCTTCTTTTACATTTTTATTCGACATATAAACCTTGTGGTGGAAAGACACCTATTCTAAGTATCTTAATCTAAGTCTTATAGGTCTTATATAATGTAATTTAGTCACTTTTATTATTATCATAACCTAAAACACTTTTTAATACCTTCACAACAAAGATTCCAATCAATAAACTATCCTTAAATGATGTAAAAATAAAAAGTTCTAGACCTTGACACAACTTGCCTTATTACATGCTTGTATCCTTTCTTAAATGGATCATAATATTTATTTATGTATAATTTATTCCTAATTCACAATTAATTCACTATTTTAAGGTTCTTATCTTTTTATTGACACTTCCTACCTCATAAGATGACCTTCAAATACCAATCTTTATCCATTTTTAGTCGATAACAAAATTTTGACTTTTAGGCCTTCTTGTACCTAGACTAAAATAATTGTTCAATAAGATAAATATTAAGGAATATATATTATTATCTATTAAAAAATAATTTAACACTCATTTCATAGACTGTTATTCCCCTTAATAGGTTTCAAATATTTCACTATACTTAGTTCTTGAAAAATTACTGCATAAAACAAGATTTTTGACCTTCTTCATAAGACTACAAACTAAAATATCACTATATTTATGTAATTTAATACCTTTAAACAACCTTTAAAATTTAAATCTCATATAATTTTATCATTTTACAATGTTTCCAATATTTTTATTCATTCCTTTTGAGATTATATTCTCTTCTTGGACTCTCAAACAAGGTTTATAGGCTTATTGATAGGTCTATAGGATGGAACCATAGAAAAATATATTTTTTATATGTATTACTAAATTATGGAAACATATTTAAAACCCTATAAACACCTTATTTTACCATTATACAAAATTTTATCATCTTTTTAAGACTAAATCTCAAGTTATAGAGGATTTAGATCCTCAAACACCTATTTAAGGCCTAATTAAGCCTATAAAAATAATTGAAACATATTTAAACACATAAAGTATATAATTATAAATATACCTTAAAATTTTGAGTTATTTTTTATGGTTATTTTAGGTTTTAGATCAATTTTAGTGAACTAAACCCTAGACTAGGTTTTCACAGGCTGAGAACAAAGCAAAATGGATATATTGAGTTATCAAATATTTAAATATTTTATTCCACTTGTTTATATATTTATTTTTATTTTATAACTATTTTTTATAGGATCTAGGATGTATCAATCATATAAACCTATAGGTCATACTTCTTCAGCTGGACTGTGCACAAGAAAAGCCATGTTTTAAGCCTTATATTTCAAAGAGTGTAACAAGATTAAATAACATAAATTAGATTTAATTAACATTATAATAAATTAAATTAATTTATTAAATACCATATTAAGTTTATTATTTATTCAAATACACTTGAGACATAGTCCAAACAGTCTTACAACTTACAAGAAACATTCAACAACCTTCTCCAAAAGCCTAAAAACTAGAATTATCCTTGTATTCATCCCTTATGGGATCCTTCGAGTTTTGAGAATTTGTAACTTTAAAAAAAAATTAATATTATTTTAATCTTTTTTATGTAGACCAATAATCTCTCAAAAACCTTACAACTCATTCAAACTTGCTTAATTTGGTTCTTCTCCTATGTTACTCATAGCTTATATTTGACTTGAGATATGTTTGAAGGCATTTATAGCTAGGGTGAGGATTAAATGAAATTTATAACATATAAATGGACCCCACTGATCCTTTACATAATTATAAATACCTTTAAAACATGCTAAAACCCTTCCAACTCTCATTTATGAATTCAAATATCCCATTCTAGTGGGAAAATACATTATAACTCCAAAAACCATATTTTTGAAATTTTAAGGATTATAAAACATCCTAGTTGTCCCTATAATACATTACACACCCAAAAAAAATATATTTCATGTAATTAATGATGAAACTACATCACATTCCTTGAGTGGGAAAAATTTGAGCTCCAACTCAAATGAAGCTTTGACTTCTTTTTCCTTTTCTTCCAGTTTTTCATCTTCTTCTTCTATTCATTCTCTCTATTGATTGTTTATTGGTACTCTTTCCTTGTCTTCTTTTGTTCTCTTTTCATCTCATCTTCTCTCTCTATTTTTTTAAATTTATCTTCCAAAATGAGGATGTCAACTTGTACATTCTTTGTTTGAATTCTTTTAAGAATTTCTCTCTATGATTCTCAACTTCTCAGCTAATGAACCTACACATGCACAAATCAACAAATCATAAGATATAAAATATGGATACCTTTGGGTCTCATCAAGTGTCTATTCATCATGTTCCACTACTCCTTTACTCAAATCATGTTATAATTCTTTTGTTCCAATTTCTATTTGCTCTACACTCTCATATATAAACAAATAATCAGATTTGACATCTTGTGTCATGGACATTTTTTCCTTCAAGTAATTCTCAAGTTTGATTCATTCCTTATTCAATTACATGGACTGACTTTGATCTATTTTATGATTTTATTATTCATTTATCTCATCTTTTCCATCTCCATCAAGTACTTTCAAACACTTGTTTTATTGAAATATGTTCTTTCCTTCTTCATTGGGCACTATAGACTATAAAGTGACCTATTCTTGGAGGTTATCTTCATTATGTTCCAAATGAAACACTTTATCATGTTTTATATCATCTTCCACAAGCATTCCCTTAAGTTATTCATCTCTTCTTTGAATGATCATGTTCAATGGCCCAAATGTTTCATTAATCAAGGCACTTTCTAATGCCTTAATTTCATCAATTTGTATTCCTACATAAACAAAATCAAAAGCAACATAAAAAATAAAAATTGAGGCCACATAGCCCCTTGGTTTGTTTCTTGCTCCAACACAACCTTTTCTTCTTTAGGATAAAAAACATGAATTTTCATCTCATCTTTATCAAAGTGATGATCAACTTCTTCTTGTTTACCAATTGGCATATTCAAATTGAACTTCTCTATTTCCTTCTTGAGTTACTTGCATAAAAACTTCTTTTTATTTCTCTTATCTCTAATGACAATCCTTCTTATATTTTCCAAAAGTAAACATGGTTTTTGAAATAAACATGGTTATTTAAAATTAATGGGAATCATCCATAAATATTGAATCTATCCCTTTTCTTATGTTGAATAACCTTTTGTATAGCTTAAATCACATGCACAACTTCATTTTGTTGTGTTACTCTTGCCTTTTGAATATTCCTCCTCATTGAGTATGGGAACCCAACCCAACCCATGTACTGGCCCATGTTTTTACTTCAACAAAATTAAAATAAACTTCTATCAATTTCCTCTCAACATGCGATCTCATTGAATGCATTATTATAACTATTATTAATTAAAAAATAGAACAATAGTGAAAGGATTGGTTCACCAATAAAGAACTTGATTGGTATTCACAACCCAAACTTCTCATCAACTCCTATATAAAAAAATATTGGTAGAACATGACAAATGAGTGTTTACATGATCATTATCACATGCCACATTAATTTAAAATTACTATAATTCAATAATATTTCCTAATATAGATATCTTAACTACATTAATTTAATATTATTTGTTATTATATGTTTTTAATGTATAAAATGAAATTTACTGCTATAGATATCATAAGTACATATATTTGAATTATGTCATAAGATAAAATATCAAATTGACTATCCTATATTATCACACACCACATTAATTTACCCCTATAATTAAATAAAATTTCCTATAAATCCCCATTGACTAAAGATAAGTGACAACAATTGAGCCACACAATTGTCTTAGGTTCAAAATCCATGAAATAATAAAGGTAATGCAATTTATATTTTTAACATAATTAATTCATAACTAAATACACTACCAAAAGATAAAAAAAAATAGGGGATATTCCACACAATAAACAATCAAAATGGAATCACAAAGCATGTTAAAGGTAATGAAAAAATATAATTGACAAGGGAATAATACCTCAACCTAATGGAATTAAAATATATACACTTATTGAATTTAAATTAGTACCTAAATTCATGCAAGTGAATAATAAAAATTCTAGGAAAGTCATAAAATAAGGCAAATGAATTTTGGGCCAGGGGTTAAAGGACCTACAAGGCATAAGTGACAAAGACAAAGTAACTCAATTTAGGTCACTATTGAAATATAATGGCTTGATTTCTATAACAAGTAAGATCGATAGGTTGATCTTGGTATGTTTAAAAAAAATGCATTAAAATAATGTGTTTTACCTTTTGGGAGGATCAACAGTTATGCCAAGGCAAAAAAATAGTTGATTTTTAGGATTTCAAGGATTTTAAATTGAATGACTGAAATTTCATAGATCCAAATTAAATTGAATTAAAATTTTAAGGATAAAACGTAGTAAGGGAAGGAAAACCTGTCTTAAAAGAAGAAAAAACACACTAATAATATCCTAATCTAAATCAATGAACCATATACACAAAAAAACAACTACCATAACAAATAACTAGTATTTTACTAAAATTAGGCATCTGTAAAAATATGAAATATTGAATAAATAAGTAATATAAAGACTTTTAAAAAAAAATTAGTCATAGAATAAGTGTAAAAGAAATAAGTAATTCAAAATATAAATGCTTATCTATATGCAAGAAAGGTTTAATTTTTGCAATTAATAATTAATAAGTCATAAGGAAAACATCTAAATTTCATATAATCTTTTAAAAAAATTAGATACTATTTCATTATGAAACAAGCCAAAGCTAATTATTGGGAAATAATAATTAGCCTCTAATGATGGTCTAAAATGTATGATTGAATGCAACCCAAATTTTAGTCATAACATGTGAAGTTCTATTGAGTGTAGGACTTCTCCATACAAAACAACCTCTAAGTACAACTAGTATTTTTATAGAACTGTAGATACTCAAATTTTTTAATGAATACTTGATCATGTTAGTTTTTTTCCCACATTTACCATACTTGACTTGAGACCTTAAATTGGTCCTATTTTTCCATCTCACTCTATCCTGAGTAATTGTATAGTCCCATACCTTATAAATTATTATTTCACACATACAAAAATGTTAGTAATTATTAAAAAATCATCTAACAATCTATACAAACATTTAAAATTCTTGAGATCAAACATTATCTTTTCCATGTTAGAATCAACCTGCATATGTTGAGATCACCAAATGGTCTCAACCTTAACATGTTGATCCTTCCCCTTTCTAGATAACAACTCTTTTTCAAATTTAAAACCATCCTTACAATTTATTTCATATTTTTAGGATATGTATAATGAGATTATATCCATTTTGATTGATATAAATGCACACCTAAGACACTAATTATACCAACTTAGTAATTTAATTATTCAACCACACTTATATTATTTCACACTAATAAAATCTTCCCTATTACTTATAAATTCAAATCTATTCACTTGAATCATCCCTTATGAAAGTCACAAGCCTATTATATTTGATTCAATCAAAGCATTATCAATTATTAAAGCCATGTAAATGCATAAATTTATCAAAGGAGGATTATTTCAAGGTGGAAGAACTAAGTAAGTCTCAATTCCCACTTTAAATTAATCTGGATATGTAGGAAAAATTCAACCATCATAAGTTTGATTGGGATGAACCTATCCCATTACACTTCACCCTCTATTTTTGTAGGTTTCTAGCTATCACAAGCCCTAGTGGGGTTTCACGCTTAAAGAGATCATCTATGCATAATTAAAGGTCTAAATTTTACATACAATATTATGTAAATCATGCCCAAGTGAATATAGCATTAGTTTCTTATTTTCCCATGTAGGTCAAGATCAGCCCATAGGGGTCAAGAGCAATAGTTGATCCTAACTAGTTCCATTTGATTCTAACTCAGAATAGTGGCAACTATAATTTTAGTTGCATGCACTTAATCAAGTATTATTTAATCATCTACAATAATATTTCATTCAGACATATTCAAACTGACAAGTATAAATCATCTAATTCTTCTTATCCTCTTTGTGATTTTCATAGTTATCTTCTTTCATTCATTTATGCTTTATACATATCAATATTTTAATTTCATTATAAATTAAAATTTTACATCATTTATTACCCTTTACTTTAGTTTATCTTAGTTACAATTAATATCTTAATTAATTCAAAATACTGGGGAATAAAACCCAAAAGAACTAACAAGTCAAATAGAATGTTTTTACACACTAAACATATTGAAAGACTCAACAATCTATAATAACTCAAACTTGATCTTAACTAAAGACCACATGAAGGTTTGTGATATAAAAATAACTTAATATTATGTCTTCTTGAGTGGATCTTATAATAAATTATTTCATCCCTTGATGTATATTAAGCTTAGGATGCATAAGAGTACTTTGTACCCCTATAAATTATGACCTGAATATGTTTTCACAAGTCATAATTCCCATAATACCAAATTAACAAGACTAAATGCTAGAAGATTTTTTACTCTATATAAAATAGTTTACAACTCTATTAAGGTATAATAAATATTTTAGTCCTAATTACATTTATTTGTGGAATAATATCATGTTCTAACAAGCTATCTAAACTTAAATAGAAAGAATAATTTTACACATCTACCTATAATCACAAGTATCATTTATGCATTTTAAGTTTTACTTATAATCAACATTTTCCCACTTTATTTCAAAGTAAAGCATTAATACTCATGTATCAACAATATTTATCAAACAAGAAGCATACATCTTATAACAAATTGATTCAGTATTTACACCCACATTTTCTTTATATGAAGTATCATAGTTATTACCTCTTCATATAACAAGAAGTTAGACACAATACCCAATTAGAGTGTTAACCCAAAAAATCATCTTATAATAATAGTAAAATCATAATCATATGATGCTACCTAGCCAAGATGATTACACTTCATTCTTAGGGCCATAGAATTATTTATTATACATCTAATCTTCCATCACAACAATCACAACCTATTAAAACAAATTATGAATAAATTATGTGTATTCATTCTTCCTTCATATTAATATCATTTGGATAAATTATATTTAGGTAAAACTATTGGTTTGCCTTTAAGAATCATCCTCTTTTGAGTTCTAAGTGAGCAAGCTTAAAAATAAGTAAATCTAGTATAAGAATTTAAATAATGTAAGTACAAATAAGAAATTAATTAATGAATCTATTCAAAAACACTATTTTCTCTTTCATACACCTCTTGTCTGATAGTACTTAAGCCCTTAACATTGAATGTAACTCAATTTAACAAATATTTTATTAGTTATTTCAAAGATTTTCCTTTATTTCTCATTTTCGCAAACCTAAAAATTAAAAACTATATTATACTTAATAAATTACATACAATTAAAATCAAAATATATAAATTCCTATCTTCCCCTAAAAAGCAACATTCTCAAATGAATATATTTCAAGAAACAACAATTCAAGGCAACAACCATGCTTATTAATCTAAACATGTTGAAGACACTATTAAATTTCACTACTACACAACTAAGTGTCGTTTAGTACAATGTCACCCTCATTGTTCAAATTAATTGAATAAAATGTAAATTATGAGTGGAACATAAATAATTTTATCTAATTAAATGCATTAAAATTAAATTATTAATAAGAGTATTAATTAATAGTTCCCTTTCCTCTCTTCTTAGGATCAGTTTTGACCACAATCCATTGATTTTCACATGAAAAAACATGACCAAACCTAAGTTTATTTCATTCATATTTGAATAATATGTGGTTAACCCACCTATCAATTACTGATTCTTTAAATTAGTGGTGGTAATTTCTAGTTCAGGGCTCATATATGTTCATCATATCTATAAAACTAAAACATGTTAAGAACAAGCTTAAGATATGGAATAAGGAATCACTCATGAATATATTTACCCAAAATAAAATAATTGAGTAGAATTTATATAGAATTGAGGAGGAGATCAATGTTTTTATTCGAACACCACTTCTCAAGATAAATAAAGGGAGCTCTTGAGTTTGTTTCATAACTTGAAAGACAAGGAAGAAATTTATTGACACAAAAAATCTAGGAAAACATGGCTCAAGGAAGGAGATAGGAATACTAAATATTTCCATTACTTAGCTTCTAATAATTGCCAAATCACAAAAATTTAAGAAATAAATGGAAAATATGGGGTTCTTTATAAAGAGGAAAAAGATATTGAGTTGCAAATTGTTAATATCTATACGAGTCTTATGGATCTCATTCCCTCCTAAGATTTTCAGTCAGAGGAACATGTTCTAAATTCTATTCAGGGGGTCATATCTCAAGAAGATAATGTTTTTATTATTTATTCACCTTATAATGATGAGATTATATATATTATTTTCTCTTTGGAAGGAGACAAATCCCTAGGTCTAGATGGATTTCCCCATTTTTTATTCCAAGCTTTTTGGGACATTATACGTAATGGAGTTTGTTTAGTGGTGTCTAAATTTTTTAAATCATGGACAATGTTTTAGGAATTTAATAACACTTTTTTGGTTTTGATTCAAAAGTAACATAGAGGGAATTAACCAAAGGACTTTATACCTATTAACCTCTGCTCCACATTATATAATATATGCACCAAAGGCCTAGCCTTTTGGATTCAAATGCTTATCGATAAGTTGATATAAAAACAACAAGGGGAGTTTGTGTTTGGAAGACAAATATTAGATGGAATCATCATTGCACAAAGAACTATCCACTCAGTTGCCAATTCTTCCAAATAAGAAATATTTGTCAAGCTTGATATGAGAAAATCCTATGATAGGGTCTCATAGCTCTTTTTGGACAAATTTATACAAAATTTTGGGTTAAAAAAAGTGGTACATAATCTAATTTATTCTTTCAATTCTTACCTCATGTATTATGTCATAATAAATGGGGTTCTAAAAGGTTTCTTTCTATTTGGTAGATGTCTTCATCAAGGAAACCCTTTATCACCCTGACTTTTTATTTTGATGGATGAAACTCTAAGTATAATCATTGAAACTATCATATCTTTTAGAATTATCAAGGGTATTAAGGTGGATCCTAATACCACACTAGTAACCCATCAATAATTTGTTGATGATACCCTGATGATGGGAGAATTCTTAGTGTCAAAAGCTAAACGCTTCAAGAAATTCTTAATTTCTATGAAGAATTGTTAGGATAATGTGTTAACTTTATAAAAGTTTCTTTATTTTTCATCAATATGATGACTATCTTGTAGGTGAATATTTCTAGGATTCTTGGGTGCTTAATAAAAAATCTCCCTTCCTCCTATTTGGGCATTCCTTTATTTGAAGGCAAAATGAAATCTGAATTTTGGATTTCATTAATTGATACGGTCAAAAATAAGTTGGTAGGATGGAAAGGTAATTTGATATCTCAATCTAGTGAATTGCAATTACTTAAAATTTCCCTGCAAAGTATCCCTGTCTATTTTATGTCCTTGTTTTCAATTCTGGGTAAAGTGGTGTACCAATTAGAGTAATTGTAGAAAAAATTTCTCTAGAGTGGGTAGAATATATTTTTATATTTCCCCTTATATCTTGGTAAAAATCATGATTTCCCAAAGGGAAATGGGGTTTGGGCCTTAAGAGGGTGAAATCAATGAACCAAGCTCTGTTGGCCAAACAAGGTTGGAGGGTACTGAAGGAAGACAACTAATGGATAAGAATAATTAAAGCTAAGTATATGAATTCTATAGATATTTCCTTTTACATTTTATATGAAGGGCCTAAAAATGGGTTCACTTTTTGAAAAGCCATTTGCAAAGGAAAGGATATCCTTAAAAGAGGATTAAAATGGAAAATAGAAAGAAGAGATAGAGTGGATTTTTTGGATGATCCTTTGATTAACAAAATTCCACTAGGATCCTCTCAAGATTTTATAGGTCTTAGAGGTTATTTTAAAGGGGTCATGGGCCACAAAGTACATTATTACTAGCAGGACGTGGATGGCAGCAAAAAGTGAAAGATCTTGCATAAATAAGGAATGAATCAAGAATAAATTCTCTTTTTCCAAGAGTTAAACCATCAAGTTTAGATTACTCATATTATTATATTCCCCAAAGATTATGAATTTATCTAGAAGGTGATTCCCAGTGGTTTATTTTTGATAAAATCAGTATATCAATTGTTATGGGACCAAGAAGGATTGGATTAAAATTGGAATATATTGTCGATAAAAAACTTGACTCCCAAAATCAATGTTTTTTATTAGTTAGTTTCCCAAAACAAAATTATCATAGTGGATAATTTAATGAAAATGGGTATTATAATTCCAAATAGGTGTGTTCTTTGTAAAAATGAAGCTGAATCATCTGACCACCTCTTCCTTTTCTTCCCTTTTGATTCCTCTATTCTCTATTCTTTTTTCATTTTCTCTAAAATTTCATGGGTATTCCCAAGTTATATCCAAGTCTTTATTTATCAATGGAAGGTACCTTGGGAGTACCCCTCCATTGAGTTTTTGGTGGTAATTGGATCTTCCCCATATTTTTGGGGGAATCTAAAAGTCCAAAAATTATGTTATTTTTGACAACTTAAATCCCTATCCCAATTCCACTTTTAAGAAGATAAAAGTCTATTAAGGAGAACTGGTCATTATTTTCTATGACCCCTCCTCTATTTCACCTTTCTCAAGTTCATCAATCTTTTAATTTAGTGATCCCTACTCAATCTCAAAAGTAGATTGTTGATAGATTATTGATAAAGTGGATTCACCCTCCAGATTTATGGTATAAGCTAAATTTTGATGAAGCAATGAAAGGGAATCTTGGTCCTACACAGGTTGTGGGGTAATTGATTATTCTAATAATAATCTTCTAGGAACATATGTGCATCCTCTAAGGATTCAAACTAATTATGTGGTTTAATCCTTGGTAGTTTAGTGGGGGATCGACTTAGCCATTAGGAAGGGAGTGGAGAACCTTTAGGTGGAAAGGGATTCACTTAATATTATCAAGTGCCTAAAGGGTACTTCCCAACCTTCCTAGTTGATTGTTATAATTATAAAGGATGTCAAATCCATTTTACCCTTGTTCAAAGGACTTACATCATCCATGTCTATAGGTAAGGAAATAATGGTGATGACAATATGGTTAATATATGGGTTATGAGTCACTCTCTTAGGCATTTGTATGGTGACATGGACATTCCAAATGATGTCATGCTTATAATTAAATATGGAAAAGCCTAATAAAATGAGTAATTTAATGTTTATAAAATATTGATGAATTTAAGCTACGTGGGAGTAGTGACAAAGTTACGTGTTTAGAAATCATGATCTATTCATATCTTAAGGTTACTAATGAGTATAAAAGCTTGGTTTTAATTATCATTGTTACAAGGAAAAATTCAATTAAGGGATTTTCAGTTTTGATATCTACTTGTTATTTTTGTATATATTGCATTAAAAACATTAATCTTAACATGGGTGGTGACCAAGATAGGGTAGAACATATTTATTATGTGGAGGTCAAATAGGATCCCTATGTATTGAATAAAATGGTGAAGGGAGGTTTATAGAATTTTATGGAGAGGATAGTAGGGCATGAGTGGATATATCTCATGATTTCACTAGAAGATGGTCTAAGAGAGAAGTCAAGATGTTTGGCCTCAAAATTATCATATCTAAAGAAATAATTAGAGAATTCACAGGTATGGTTTGTAATGGGGTTAAGGATTATAAATATAAAAAAGGAAAGAGGAGCTATTTAATATTTTTTACTATACTAAAAATAAAAAACCTTAGTCCTCTAACTAGAAAGGGTTTCTTTGTGTCAACTTGCCAAGAAAATTTCCTAATGTTTGTTTATAGGTTATGAAATACATAACCCTCAAGGTAAAGCACACTATCATCTTCTCCCACCATTTTATCCTACTCAACTACATTATAATTCTTTTCTTCTTGTTGAAGTCTCTAGACGGTTATGTTAACAATTTAAAGAATAACCCATCTACTAACCTTATCCTTTAGGGACTTATCATTTTGAATATTAAAAGGGTAATCCACTTTGGAGTAATTTTTTTTTAAGGAAATACATATCCAAAGTGACTACGAAGATTATGCTAGGGATAACAATAATTCTTCAGGAAGTGGAGAGGGAAATCCAAAGGGGATATGTGGAGAAAATGATTTAGGAAACTTATCCCCTAGGGGTAGTCAGAAGGTAATACTTGTGTATATTGTCCCTATATTTAGTTTGGGTCACATTTCTTTTAATAAAAATATGTCTGATGAAATTGAATATCCCCACAGAAGCTCCAAACTAAGGTCATTATTCAGCGGTTATTGTGCTTTAAAATATCAAATGAAGTTGATAATATAAAATTATTGTTATCCCTAGAGGATTTTTTATCAGGGAAGGGAGATAACTATAAATATGGAGATGAAAATGTGGGAATATCCCCACATTTTAAAAAGAATAGCAATTACTACAGTGGAGAAGGAGAAGTGAAAAGGAGTAAAACTAGTCAAGAAAATGTGGAAGTTGGAACTTTGAGGATTAAAAGGATGAATGAAATTATGGACTCTCTATAGGGCATTAGTAACAAAATAAGGAGAAAGGAAAAGAACAAATAAATCACTGGAACTAGTAATATGGTTCTTTACTTAGAGTCAAAGGACTCAGACTCGTAGCTACTTGGTTTCATGTTTTTTGTTGCATTTTTTTCAAGTTCTTGGTGGAGGCTTGTTTGTGGTAGTAGTTTGTTTTTATTTGGTCTATCCTTGGGGATCTATTCAATTTTTATCCCATTTGTTATTATTATCTATCTTCTAGTGTAGTTATGTATCAGGGATGGCTCCCTTAACACGTTTGTTTTACCCCATCTAATAAAAAAATAAGTTCTTAATAAAAGATGTAATTATCAAGGATTAGTCCTTTATCATATATTATATTCCTTTTTGGAATAGGAAATAATTATTAATAACTATGTAATGCAATCACATGTAAAAATAACTAGATTGGTTCTTATTTATTCCAAATAATCTATTGATTGAATAAGGAAGATACAATTCATAGTCAATTATTAACTCAACCAAATCATGCATTATTAATTTGAAATATTTAATAAATAACATATAAGAATCAATACCATAAAAAAAAAATTTAACATGAACAATGAGATCTTAAGCATTTTTAGAATAACTTAATTAGTATTAAACTATGCAATCATAACATACCACAATCAAATGATTTTATAATAGAATACAATGGTTTATAATCATCCATGAATGACTTTAGAACTTTATCAAACCTAGGAAAACACAAAATTTTATATATATTCTATAAATATTTTTAACTTCAATAATAATTTAAATTGAAAGAACCAACTTGTATAAAACATCAAATTATTTGAAATGAAAACACAGTAAAATTCTCCCTTATAGTGGCTTTGATCTCTAATAGAAATGCTTTAAAAATAACCCAAATATGAAGATAGAAAAGTCTAAATAATAATAAACCTTATTTAATCCAATTTAGAAGGTTGATGGTTATGAGTAGCATTCAATCACTAGTCTAAGTAAAGGAATAAATTTTGATTACACAACCAATAAACAAATAACCCAAACTCATAAATAATTCTTAGGAGAATTCTATAGTTCTAAATCACTCTAAGATTCATATTTAAATAATGAACATGTAGAGCAAAAAATTACTCTATGTTTCATTTTGATTTTCAGTTGTGCACTGCAAAATTTTGTTCTCGCATACTTTGGTCCGAGATGGTGGAGTTTTGAAACAGAGCACGGGCTCTATTTTCCTTTTTGATTCATTTTTGTCTAAGTGTCAAGATCAAGCAAAATTTGACAAGTGTCATCATCTAAGGCATCCTTTCTCAAATGAAAACTACTAAGTGTTGTCATCTGAAGCACATTTTATATTTTCTATGAGTTGGTCAAAATGTGCCACGTATCTCATAGTGACTCAGTGGAACACGCCAAGTGTCATCATCCACAGTTTCATATCAGCACACGTGTATCATCTCTTTTTAACAAAAGGTTTTAACAAGCTAAGTATCAGGATAAAGTGGAAAGCACCAAGTGGCATTCACAAAAGGTCTTAGTTTTGCTTTTCTAAAAGCAACAGAAGATGCCATGTACCCTAGCAGAAGAGAGGGAAGCCACCACATGTCGAGATCTGAATTATCTTCATTTTTGCTTCACTGATATAGCAAAGACTATGGTGGGTCCCAAGTTTTGTTTCTTAAGTAAGCGAAAGCTACTAGGTGTCATTATCTATGTAAATGTGAAATGAGACCCAATTGTTTCTATGGTATAAATAGAGTAAAGTGAAGACTGCCATGTGTCATCTTCTGCTAGTTTTTAAAAAAGTAGCTAAAAGCAGTGGAGACTACCATGTAACCCCATATAAGTGAAGTAGAGATTGCCATGTGTCCTTTAATGAAGCAGTGGAGATTAACACCTATCCTTGTGTCCCTTTTAAAATTACTCAGGTAAGAAATGTTGTGGGTCTTATTTTCTTTCAAGCTGTTGAGGTTTCAAGGACGCGGATTATGACAAGTGTCAGAGGTGAAACATTCCTGGGCAAAGACACAAAAGAGTATAATTTATGTGGAAAGTGCCACATGTCTTCAATAGGTGCTACAGAACATGCCAAGTGTCATCTTATAGTGTTTCCTAAGTAATAGGAAGATTTTTAAAGAATTGGATAAGTGTTATCTAGCATTTAAGAGAAGGTAGCGTCCTACAATCTATTTCAGTAAATGAACTGCTAGAAGACAAAGCGTATTGCCAGTTCGGTTAGATTTCAGTTGGGTTGTTAGATTGGGAACAAGCAGACAATCTAGAGTGAATCTAAGGCTATAAATAAGCGTGCAGAGATCACCAAGGGGGATCATAGTCAAATATTAGAGAAATTTTTTGAGAGAGAATTATTGTAAAGAGTCTAGACTTTCTAGAGCTGTGACTAAGTAATATCATTTGCTTTTGTCTCGTTTTCTTGGGTTAAAAGGTTTATATAATTGTACGTGTTTATGTGCCTCTTATATGACTAGAAAATTCAAATAATAAAATTGAACCCTATGCCTTTGTTGATATTTTTTGTGTCATTTACAAAAGTAGTCTAGGTTGTAGACTTTCTAGAATTATGATAAGGAATGTCATTTGCTTTTGTCTCATTTTCTTGAGTTGAAAGGTTTATATAACTATGAGTTGAAAGGTTTATATAACTATACGTGTTTCTATGCCTCTTATATGATTGGAAAATTCAAATAAGAAGATTGAACCCTATGCCTTTGTTGACCTTTTTTTGTATCAAAACAAAAGTAGTCTATGTTGTGAGCCTCTATTTCTATTGTTTCCATCTTTTACATTGACCATGCACTTGTTTGCTCTTAAATGTAAATGAGTCCTACATATAGTCTCATTATGCTCAGGATTAAGGTTGAATTACATTCAGGTGCATCACCATATATTAGATTTCCTTTCTTGCATTTGTGTTTATGATTGAAATTCCTCTCCCTTTTCCTAGTAGCTACTCAATATAAAGAAGAAACATCTTCTCAAACATCTGGAGGTTGTTTCAAGATGCAAGTCCCATATCTTGAAACTTCCCATTGTTGTTGATTAGAATCAAGTGTAATTTTAAATCATCAATAGTTTTTGGCACGCTCAGTGGGACCAATATTTCAAGGAGTTGAATAATTTTTGGTGTGTTCTTCAGCCAACCAGCCTTTGGAGGTTTTTTATTTTATCAACACCAACAGCGACTCTGAGTTGAATCAGCGAGTTAAGTAATCCTAGTATCATCAAGAAATCACTGTTTGGTATGTATAATTTTGTTACTCAGAGCTATGGATCTTATGCCCCTTCATATATTTTTAATCAAGATTAGGTTGCTCATGGAATCACATCAAGCAATAAGGATGCATATGGTTATAAGTTTTTCCCTTCACAGGTCTGATATGACCAACCTCAGCCTTGTCATGAGCTATATCAGTCTTATGCCTAATCTTCCCAATATGTTACATCCCATGCTCAACCTAATCTCATTTTCACCTTTAAAAAAGCATTATTGGGATATAAAAAATATGTATTAGAGCTTGAAAATAGAAGGGGATACAGCCAGGAAATTCCTAATCATGTCATCCATCAAGTAAGAAATATAGTAGATATGATTAAAAGTGAGTGGGCTCCCATTAAAAGAGCAAATTGGCAAAGGCTTACATATGAGATTTTGGATGTGAGTGGCTTAATTGCAATTTTAGAAGAGAAGCTAAGTATTCATGAGAGACAGCCTTACCAAATCTATCAACTTGCATATCCACTGCCACAAGATTCATATCAGAATACACAGCCCCTACTCATGAGCCAAGTCGAACCTGTCAAGGTCCTTTCCCCAATAATGTCAAATCTATGTTGGTAGCAAGGGAAGTGGAATCTAGACCCTCACTTTCCCCTCAGGTCCCTCCCACCCTTCCACAAGAATCTTCTTGTTTTTCATCATAGCCTTCATGCACTCCCTACTTCTATGATGATTCCTATGAGCTCCAAGAAAGACTCTTTCAAGAAAATCTAGATAAGCAAATTGAGGATTTAGAGGCAAAGATGAGATTACTTAGAGAAAGAGAGATAGAGCTTTTAGACCTTAGAGAGGAGCCTACACCAAAAAATACCTCCTATACCAATCCTTAGATCTCTCAACATGATGTCCAAATTCTGAGTTAGAAGAGGGAAAATCATGAACCAGCTAGGGATCTTGAAGAAGATAAAATTGATACCTCTTCCCAAGGGAAAAGTTCTGGTCACAAGGTCATGAGTTGGAAACAAACAATGGAATCATGGGGTAGAAAGAGGGAAGAAGAGAAAAGTTTTGCTCAAAACCTTGAAGAATTTGAGGCTACTCTTACTCATGGTGATAATCAAGCAGAAGATCCTACATCTAAACACACCCCATCTACACCCCTCCAAAAGAGCTATCAAGCTACATCTGATATAGATGAAGTGATGGACAAATGGAAAGAAGAGAATCATTCGATTCTAGGTCAAGAATTATCTTCTCTTCCACATATGTATAACCATCAGTCTTCTTCTTTATCACTTTTCAAAGAGGAATATATTTTGGAGGAAGCAAATAAGTATGTAGAGGAGTATGCTCAGTTCATGGCTAGTCAAGAAGATTTCATGAGTGCAGATGAAGAAGAAATCACTATAGGTACACCCTTTGATGAACCAGAGGACAAGTCAAAAGCTTTTTCCTCTATCTCTGATGAAAAAGAGATAATTTCTAATCATGTTTTAAATGACTTGTTTGAAGTCATTGGGGCAGGTTACACTATTCTTCAAGAAGGTTGTGAGCTGGCTTCAGGTGGAAAAGGTAGCATTGGGACTCAGATAAGTATGCAGAGGGGATGCAAGCTTTCAGACTTATCCTTTCAAGAGGTTGAAGTCATCAAGGAGGATGAGCATGCAATGAAACCCGAGAATGAGGTAGAAGGAGATAATCTAATCAATAAGGTATATCCAAGGGCTTATGGTGATGAGCCAACAACCATCGATTTCTTAATGAGACATGACATTATGAAGAACCAAATTCTCAAAATTTTTGAGGTTGTTCCAAGACGCAAGTCCTACATCTTGAAACTTCCCATTATTGTTGATTAGAATCAAGCGCAATTTCAAATCATCAACAGAACAATTGAATTCTAAGGCAAGTAAATAAAATCAATTAAATCTAGGATTCAATTCGAGTAATCCTTACATTTTCAATTCAAATGACTAACAACCTATGGACAATTTTGAATTGAAACAATGACAAAATGATCATTCAAGCTCACAATATCAATAATGACCATATATGGGTTACGAAATCAATTGCTACAATTAAACACACAACCACATATAGATTCAAAATTAAAACTCAAACTCATTAAACCAACTTAAGACTATTTCATAAGGTTAAAAAATACATAAATTAAAACCATTTCACTAACACCTTCTTCTATAATCTTTCTCAATACTTAAATTTAACTAATTGTTTTAACCTTTAGGACATAGTGAATGTAAATCCTATATTTGTTAAAGAGTTGAGTATGATAAATAAGGGTAATAATATGCAATCAATACATCCACTAATTTTTTATGTAATTGACTGACTTTGACCTTTCTAAAAATATTAATAAATAGTGCAAGTAATAAATTAGCTAGAAAATGACTGCAATGGATCATCAGGGAGCTAAAAACTAAGGAAGAGGCTAGTCTAAATGTCACAAATAGTATTACAATGTTATAAAATCTCATAAATAGTAGATCCCTAATATAAAGTAATTTCCTAATTGGATAGTAGTGTCATTATTGTAAATGTGGTATAGTGTTCCTATATTGGTAGTAGTGTCCTCTATGCATGATTATCCTAAGTTTATAGGTGCACTTGTGTTTGGAAATGAGAGATTTTTTCCTATATGCATGAGTTTATAAAAGCTATATATTAACTATTTTGAATTATTTTAATAGTAAACCCTAATCCTATATGTCACTAAGACATATGGTTGACACAAGCTAAAAGGTGTGTTTGTTAGAGGGGTAGGCTGAACATTTTCAACACCTTGTGATGAGAGTTACATTCATACAAAAACTCCAAGGAGCAATCAAGCCCATTTTAGTTATCCCCACCTAAGTTCTAGTGAAAGTACAAGTGAAGATAGTATGATAGTGGACTTGAGTGCTTTAAATGTGATTGAGATTGGAAATCAAGGTACTCTAAGCTTAGGACTATTATAGCTGGTAATATGTAGAAGTAGGGAAGAATAAGGATTGATAACCTTAATTATGCATAACTTTTTTGAAGTCTGAATGTGTATTTTTCCTTTAATTTACATTTAGTGGTTATAGGGATAAAATTCATGTATTTATACTATTATAATGCTTTTGTGGATGTTAAAAGAGGTCTAGGATGGCCCTAAGAGGTTTTAGATTTGAAAAAAATATTCATTTGTGAAAAAGAGATGGAAAAGACATTAATACCATTTTTGGGACACTAGTTCCATGTGGAGCTACTATCCATATTATGGCACTAGTGTCCAAGTGGTAGAATATTAGGCATGAAGGGCCACGATATAAGAATGAAGGCATGGGACTACTTTAGGCATGATTAGGGACACATGTGGCCTACATGAAGGTTGGATAAGTGTGATAATAGGATCTAGGATAGGTCTAAGGATAAGATATGGGTAGGTAGTCTCAATTAGCAATCTTAACACTCAAATACCACTTTTAAGTGATTACATTTGCCCCGCCTTTATTCTAGAAATGAATCAAAGTAGAATGAATAGGATAAAGGAAAAATAACCATACCTTAACTTAATCAAGAGGTGAATCCCATGAAGTTGGGTATGATTGTGTGAATCAAGCTCCAATTCATGTATTAAAGTGAAACGTGCATAAATCAATCCTCACTTAAGATATTTCTAAACTAAAGAATAAATCAAGTAAAGAATTACAACTGAGTAAAAGGATAAGAAAGAAGAAAGAAGAAAGAAATGAATAAACCTCAATGGGTATGCAAACCAATGAATAAACCTAGTGACAACCTATGTGTGTGCATATATATAATGATCAATCAGTGAATAGCTTGGATTGAGCTAATGTCTTACTCGATCCTCATGTGTGAGTGACTCAAGAACTCAATCTAGTTTTGACTACATCATTGCTCACCCCTACTTGGTGGATCATGACCTATGAATATCTTGGATTAGACTGATGGTGTGTCTAACCATCTCATGTATGTGGAACAAAAAATCAATTAGGATATGACTCCATCATTTACCACCCATGTATATCATATGCATCTAAAACTAAAATTATGTAATATAACTAGAAATGTCTAACTGGTTATGTTATCTCTATGGCCACTTTGGTATATTAGGCATCTTCATGACACTTGAGAATGCCAACCACTATATATGGAGTAAGGCATGAAACTAGTTTTTAAACTATAATATTATGTTGGATTTATATACTATAGATAATGACATGAAATTTTTCATTCCATTTGGTCAATTGGTTGGTAAGTGAGCATACACAAATAATGTTCCATGCACATGCCCCCAAATCTAATATCTAAGCATATGGATCCTAGACTGAGTTATAATAATATGTATATGAGTATTTTTACTAAATATGAGAATGGTCATGTTGCACATGATGCCCTTAATCTACATAAACTAGTAAGAATCTGAGTTAAAATGGTATGAATATGAGCAAAATTGGGAAAATCTTATAAATCAATAATTGAACCTATACAAAATTGTATTGTACCTACTATAATTTTATAGCCAATCTAGATTTTTATAAACTAAAGCTATTGTATAATATCACCATATCTTTGATAGTAGTGCAATTATTGGATATGTGGCACTAGTGTCCAAATTTAGGTGCTAGTGTCTTTCTATTCTAATTTTGTGAAACTATGCTAATCTACGTGTCACTATTTTCTCATTGAGTTTACCTGAGTATGATTTCTATAATTTGATCCTATGTGCTAAAATGTGTATTATGAATTCCTTATAGGAGCTTGGTCTTAGTTAAAAACCCTATGAATGCCCCATATTTTGAGGGGAGTTATTGAAATTGTACAAGAATAATCCTCAAAATAAAAATCTCTAAAAAGTATGTGTTAATTAGAGCATATATGATAGATATGTAATAATCCAATATAATGTACATATATAACATCATAATTTAAGATAATTTGAGAATAAATTTGTAATGTTTGATGTATGTCATGTCTAATATTCATAAGGGTGTCAAGATAGATATAACAATGTATGTAAAAATAAATGTGAGTAATACTTGAGTAGCTACCTAAGGGGATGGGGCACAATGTCCATCATGACATCTAAGTAGGAAAGAGGAAATGCATGAGGTCCCTCATGGCATCTAAAATTAGAGTGCATAACAACCAAGAGATAAGTGTCATATCCATGATGTATATAATAAAACATATATACAACACACATGATGCATGTAAAGTAGGCCAAGGGGATACAATACAAGGGAAATGGGCACATGTCACTAAATGTAATAAAAATAAGACATACAAGGACATGTTTGAATGTCCACATATTCAATAACAAGCAAGTTATCTCATAGCCACATACAATGAAATGTTTAAATGTCCACATACACAATTAGAAAGTCACACACAAGTAGATGGCCACATGTCCAAGCATACATATTGTGAATAGAAGTGGCATAGAGCCAAAGATTAATAGCATATTTAAATTCCATTTAATATAATAAGAATATAGATACAATCAAATCTAAACTAGGAAATCTATAAATAAAAGTATGTAGGAATATGTAATACAAATCTATGTAAGAGCTAGGATGTACATATGTTGAGATTAAAGTAGTAACAGATAGGAAAAAATATGAGTAAATGTAACATGATCAATATCAAGATATAACAATGCTAAATATATGATATAGAGCATATAAATATATAACCTGGTAATTGAAACTATGTATAGGGTGCCCCTAAATGGGTGAATGTGTCAAATGAAATCCCCATGTATTGATGTATATGTCTCGAGTGGATAGACAATGGTAAATATGGATCATTGTAGTGGACCTAAATCTGATAGCAATCTGAAAGCACTCGACAAGAACAAATAAAGCATGTATGCATGATAAAACCAACTATACTAAGATAGTTAACATATGTAGTGTTTAGAAAATATAAGAAATGTAAACATATCAATGCATATAATCTATAATTTTGTGTTTTTTGAGTAAATATTTGAATTTTTTTGTGTTTTTTACATATTATATTATTTTTATTTTTTTGACATATTATATTGTTTTTGTAATTTTTGGATATAAGCTATGTCCAAGCAACATGAAAATGGAATTATATACAAGGAGTGATAAATAAGTAATGTATGTACAATAAAGGAGGAACAATACTAATCGATGAATCTCATGAGAGACTTACTATCACTATGGCCTATGTCAAAAATAGGAATGGAAATCTTGTGTGCAGTGTGATTTCAATGTTGTAGTTGAATGGTGTTGTAGTATTAATCTAAGTATTTTTATTCATCATAATCATAATAAGCTATAATGCTAGAGGGGATATCCTCATACTGTGGAGTTAAACTTTTTGAATTGTGATTTGGAATATTGATTGTGATTTTCCCCTTTGAAATTATCCTTATTGTAGGCATATGGTGCTTTGGATGCTCTTTTGATAAAAATCCTCTTTTTGAGAATAATTATTGGTTTAACATGAGTTTAACTTTGCAACTTAAGTTTTTACTCTCTTTTTAACATTTCTTGTGTATCTAGATAATTTGTCTTGATAAAATATATATGTGAATGATTTGCCTTAGAATGTTCAATAAGTACCAAACCTTGTTGACCAACATTATCAATTTCTAAAATAGGATTAGTGATCCCTTGGTCCTACTTGTTAAAACCTTGACCATGATAATCACTCTATTGTATATATTTTTGACCAATCCCATACTTCTTTGAAATTTGAGGCTTATTATGGAGAGGTATATTTACATCTTTTACTTGATTTACCTTTGATTTTTGTACTATTTCTTACTATGATTATGCTATGTGAACATTTTATTATTTTGAGTTATGCTTTGGTAACCATTTTTGTTCCATTTTTGAATTTGACCTTTTTGAATTTGTTGATGTGCCATTATATATTACTTGGATGATGTGTCATTATGTGAGTCATTTGTAGCTATTATCATTTGTATTTTCCTTTTCAATGCTAAACATGAAGCAATGTTGTTCCCATGCTTTCTATGATATACACAATAACATCTAAATCTCCTCATTATGTGTAGAGGAGGTAGGTTGATCAACTTATCTCTAATCATTTCGCTTATTATCTCTTTATCTTTTATTTTCTCTTTGAATGCTTTTTGAATCACTAGTTGTAAATTTACTTTGTTGTGATTTATTATTTGGATATGAAAGAGTGATAGGCACCATTTTGAGAATTGTATATGAATATTCATGGTTTACACTAGCATATTCTAAACATTGTGTTCATGTAATGCTATTTTCTAATAATTTTACTTGTTCACTTAATAACCGATTTTGATTATGTAGTTATGATATTAACCTACTCATATTGATAATTTGACCCATTAGTGTCTCACAAGTACAAACCCTGGTTCCTTTTAATTGAACATGTAATCACACATCCTATAGGGTGATGTGTGGAAAGGATAAGTATGGGTATTAGGAACAATAGTATAGGACGCTTCATCTCATGGAATATTGATAGCATGGACTTGGTTAGATGGAAATTAGCTATCACCCTCATGGAGATGAGGAGGAAGAGGAGATTCTTTCATGTGCATAAGCTATGACATTAAAACTTGAAACATAGTTGTTAGTTTATGTGTTAAATACTCTATGTGTGTAAGGGTTTCCTTCTTAATATAATTCCAAATAAGAAAAATATAACATGCTATGAAATATGGCATATATTTGAATTGATTTAAACCATAATGTACATATATCTTTATGTCATCTTTGAATTAATTCCAAATAAAAGGAAACAACCCTATAAGAGAAGATAAAAATCATTACATCAAAAATTAATTAACTTCATCTATCACTATTATCATGATTTCATGAAATATAAATCTATTTGAGATTACTAGAAGGATAGAAATCAAAACCTTAAGGTTATCTAGGCTTTAGTTTTGTACAATATTTAAAGTCGGGTTCACTAAATGTTCTACACGTATAGGACTTAGTGAATGCAAATATTATGTTTGTTAAAGAGTTGAGTAGGTTAAATGAAGGTAAAATTATGCAATGAATATATCCACTAATTTTCTACAAAATTGACTAGCTTTAACCTTTCTAAAAACAAAAATAAATAGTGCAAGTAATAACTTAGTTTGAAAATGACTGAGACAAATTATCTGAGGACTTGAAACTAAGGTAATGGCTGGTCTGAGTGTCTTAAATATGATCCAAGTATCATAACCCCTCCTATTTATTAGTTCCCTATTTGGACAGTAGTGCCATTATTGGAAATGTGGTGGTAGTGTCCCTATATTGGTAGTAGCATCCTCTATCTAGGACTCTCTCAAGTTTCTAGGTGCACCTGTGTCTAGATCTAGGAGGTTTGTTCCTGCATGAATGTGTTTTGAAACCCTATATATTACCTATTTTTATTGAATTTTTGATAAAACCCTAATCCTCCATGTTCATATGGTATTTGGTTGATACAATCTAAAAGGTGTGTTTGTTAGTGGGGTAGGTTGGACATACTCAACACCCTATTTTGATGAGAGTTGAATACATAACAATACTCTGAGTAGGGATCAAGCTCATTGTAATTATACCCACCTAAGCCTTGGTACAGGTGAAAGTGAATCTAGTATGATGGCAGACTTGATTGATTTGAATGTGTTTGAGACTAAAAATATGGGCAATCTAAGCTTAGGACTATTATACATGATAATATGTATAATTAGGGTAGAATAGGTATTATTAACCTTAATTATGTACAACTTGTTGTGAGTTTGATTGTGTATTTTCCAACTAATGTATATCTAGTGGTTAGATGGATAAAAATCATGTATCTATACTATTTTAATGCTTGTGAAAGTGATAAAAGAGGTCTAGGGTGTCCCTAAGAGGTTTTAGATTTGAAAAGATAACTATTTATGAAAAGGATAGGGAAAGGAGACTAGCACAGTTATTGGGACACAAACCATGTGGCCCTAGTGTCCTTATTATGGATCTAGTGTCTAGGTGGAAAAACACTAGGCACGAAGAGCCATGATGCAAGAACGAGGGTCTAGGATTGCTTTAGGACTGATTAGGTTTGCTTATGGCCCACATGAATATGGAAAAGTGTGACAATAGGCTTTGAGATAGGTATATGGTTAAGCTATGAATAGGTAGTCTCAAGTTGCACTCTTAGCTCTCAAATACCACTTTTAGGTGATTACACTAGTCAAGTAAAATCTAAAAGCAACAACTTAGAGTACAATAATATTCTAATTAAAATACATACTAAATCCTAAGTTTGATTTTAGTAACAAATATATGTTTGATCCTTACTCAAACCCATATATAAATAAATAATTGGGCTAAAACAAAAAAAATGTAAATACATGTAGGTTATATTATGAACATAGTTTAATATACATTTAAAAATTCAACTCAATCACTATAAAAGTTTTACAATAAATAAAAAATGTTTAGACTCTACTATAGCTAGCTTAATATAGAGAGTAAATTAAAATAAACTAGAAATATATGTTTAATAATAAAATATTAGCTCCCAAGAGTTATTCCAACATTTCTTCATTCACTAAAATAACTTTTAATGCCATGCACAAATATTCAAATATCATGTAGAGAGAGTTCCCAATATCCAAATGGAAAGAGTGACAAAATTTACCCAGTTAACCCTATGATCCCTCCATTAGTGTCCCTAGACACTACAAACATCAACTTTATGATGGAGCATTTCTAGTAGGGTAGTGGTCAATATTACCAAATTTCTAAACCACTCAATAAATCAACACAAGAACCAACATGAAGCACCAACCAAAAACACACCTTAAGTGTTAATGCCATAATTCCAAGAAACATTTTTTCCATGAACACTTAGTATTCACTTCAAAAACAAGGGTTTGAATATAAACTAATAACTCAAAAAAAATCCAATGGTTTAATAACATTTTTGACACAAACCAGTTCCACAACTAGAAAACAATACCAAAATGTGAAAACAAAAATCAAAAAAGCACTTCTCATTCAAATTTCCCACCATGTCCATAATGCAAATAAAAAACATTGAAGACACTATTTAATTTCTTGGTGAAACATTGTCTACTTTACCTCATTTTTATTTAATAGAGAGTACCTTGGTTCTTTCTCACTTTATGTATGCACTCATTTTCATATCCTATAAAATATGAGATCTTAAAACCAAATTAAAATTTGTAACACACCACTAGAATAGTTCAGGCCTTGTTCCCCCATGTCCCCATTTCTTCTAGTGAAAATTGACAGAGTTTCAATAACCTTATCCACCATATCATTTCTAGTCAAGCCATCCAAATCTCTAAAGGCCAATAAATGGTGCAAAATATTCCACAAGATTCATGGTGGAAACTAGGGTTTCTACCTAGTTATCCAAGATCATAATGACTTCCAAGCATCAAGGACCAATAAAAAATTTTACAAACAGTAAAATAATCATGTCAATCAAACCCTAAGTTCACTAACTAAATATAATTGCCATGCATCATGATCACTAAAATCCAAGGTTGATTAAAATCACATAATAGTCTAAGACCAAAATTATATTCTAAAGATGTGCTAAGGTAGAAATTACCATGCAATAAAAATAATCACTACAAGCACAAAAATACCCCATAATTACTTTGTATTTCAATAGTAAAGACATTAAAATTTAGAACCCAAGATAAACAAGAAAGATGACCAACGGTAATAATGACATCCAAAATGTCAAGCCACCATAATAAGGTAATAATAATTATTTATTGTTGAAGATAAAATTGATCTAAAATAAGACTACATATTGCATAAGTGACATTAATATAAGAACAATCCTCAATGACATCAACCCCAAATTATGAACTTGGATAAATCAAATCTTAACAATAGTGGAAATTGTCTTATGCGTGATCAAGATGATGACATATATATAACCGTCAAATAAACCCAAATGATATCAATACATACACACTCAAAATTTAAATTATTCTAAAAATTAAATCTAATGTGGATTCATAATAATAAATTGAATGAATTGTTCATATTTCAAGGCATTTTGTTGATCTATACTAGTTATATTACCAATCTCAATATTCATGATGATTCCATCTATATGGTGGATAGTATTTTTTTAATCTATAGTAGGAAGATAAAAATGGATTCATGCAAGCATTTATAATTTATTAAGATTAGATATTACAATAATAGTATTGAATTGGGATTGTTTTCTAGTAAATGTATCCTCATTAGTGATGTTGGACTTGATTTTAGTTACCCATTTATCTACATTATTTTTTTAAAAAAGATATATTATTCATTTTAAAAAAATGAAAATAGAAATGTCATTAATTGTGTTAACCAATAATGTTCATCAACATGATATAGGTACACACCACTGAGAGACGGGGGGTGAATCAGTGGTTAACAATAATACAATCCAATTCCCAACTCTTCAAGCTACATAACCAATCACATCAATATGCATGATATATGAATCAAAAAAAAAACATGAATGTAACCATTACACAAAGATTTATGTGATAAACCCTCATGGGGGAGAAAAACCATAATAAAGTCTACAAAAAAATGGACTACAGTCCTATAATATTATCACAAACATGAGGCCTTTAGTGAAGCACCCACTTCACAAGGAACACCAACCCTTAAAGATGACAAGCACTAACTTGCCTAAGATGTTGAGCACAAACACAACACCTATCAAAGAAACAACTCTTGAAATTTGATTTCTTATCAATTAGAAGGAGAAACCGTAAAATAACACTCTTCTCCAAGTTTTCAACTCCACACAAGTCACCAACACCAAGCTATCTCTTCAACATAAGCAATAACCCCTTTCACAAATCTTTTGCTCATATAGAAATATGCACTTATAAATCTAAGAAAAATAATAAATAGAGTCAAAAAATTATGTCGAGTCTAATGAAATTTTTATCTACTCAATCTCATACAAACATTGACCACTAAGACCCCTAACAACCTTTATAAAAGGTCTTCAAATACCAACACACACACTGGCTTGTCTAGCTTGGCACATCCCCTTAAAAAAGGCATAAAACATCTTGTATATATGTCATTCTTAATTATTATCAGAAATTTCACTTTATAAAACTATAGGAGGAATCACTTATGTCTACCAAGGTCGGCCATGATCCTCTACACAATCTTTCTATACCATACCATGAACTCATACAAAAAACACCTCACAAATGAAGCATATCCCCACTTGTAAGAATATGTTTGACCAATAGGAGATTTTTCAAACCCTAAAAATCACTAAAAAATATATTCAATAATTTATCAAAACTCTATAACCATCATAAACACTTTATCTAACCATTTGCCCTACAAACAAACTCAATCATCCAAAATAGGTTCCTTTTGCTAACAAAACCATCATGGTCAACTATGAGTCAACCATTCAATCATCTCCAAGTGAATAGTAATAATAATAATCTCATGGATAGAGTTAATAAATCATATACATCACCTATAAGATCTCATACCCATCCCTACTCATTGATTATGCCTTCTAATTTCACTTCTCACTCTGATTGGTCTTTTTCACTCATCGCATCCTTTCCTTCATATCGACTAGGCAAATTTGAGGACATATAAATTTAACACAAATAAATTAATATTCCTAAAAAATTCATTAATGTTTGAGGTAAGTCACAATATTCATCACACACCCATTTGTTCACCTGGTTACTTTCATAAATTTCTCACAATATAAAAAAAACTCTTAACAAACACTTTTCTATGGGACCCACAAATAGTTAAGACTAACCAAACACATCATAAAAATCCTATAGGATTAATTTAAAATCTCTAATCATCATCCTATCCATCCACCACCTTATTAATCATCAACAAGAAAGATATTCAACATTGGGTCTTAAGACTAGGGATTTTGCACATAAAAACCTGCTTACCTTCTTAACAATCATTCACAAGTAATAGGTCCTTATTCCATGAACCAATGTTTGTAAAAATTTATTAGTAACCTTCCCAAATATCTAAAAAAGTATCATCTTTCCATGAAAAGTATACATGAGCTGAAGAATGTGAGAACTTTCTTCTCGAGCTTAAAAAGTACCATTCGGGCACCCTTTGAAGCACATGAAGACTTTTCTTGAATTTATCTCTCCTTTTATGACATATTACTTGGTAAATAAACATGAACACACTTATCTGATCATCTACCATGAAAATACAAGATTCACCAACCTAAAAACACCCTTTGACCCTTCACAAAGCCTCATAAGCCCACCTAGGCCAACTAGGCCAATGGCCAAACTATCTTACAAACCACTAGCCACCTCTTAAAAACCATATATTTGACCTCTGAACATAATATACATGTCCAACATGCATATTATAAACACACTGAGCTCTATATGATGGCATACAAGCCATAGGACTCAAAAACCCTATAGGCAACCATGCATGATCAAGCCTACAAGGCACAAACTAACTTATATACCTCATGAAGGCCACATTAAGTCAACCCTTAAGCATATAATACATCATTAAAAAGTCAAAAATCATCATACCAAGCTGCATTCATCCCTACAACATCCACTTGGGACACCCATGCACACCCTTACAAGTATCACATTGCTCCAAGTACACTAGGCCACCATGCTCTATCTCACTGACTTGTTAGACCACTTTATCATCACTAATGCCACTTGAAATCAATGAAAACACATCTACCATCAATATCCCAACACACCATGTTAATTATTCAATGTTTATTACTAGTAAAAAAATAGAAACTTGAAAGTTAAAATATGAAACCCTATAAATGATGAAACCCTAAGAGTAAACTAGGGTTTTCACTATTTGATATGCATAAAGGATTACCAATATGTTTTTTCCTAGTTTGGATTAATGGGTAGGAATAATATAACTAATATATAACTTTAAAATGGAATTTATATCAATAGATATGGAATTCTAACATATATTTGACTATAAACTATTGATAATTGACTCTTTTGATTTGATATGGACATACACTAAATATGAAAAGTATGAAAAATATCATGATAATTATTTTTTCTCATTGAATACCTAACTATGGATAAGTTATAAAAGTGTAAATAATGGATTGTCACTCCTCTAGTTTGCTTTCTTTAGGAACTAATTTGTTGCTTGTGTTGTGTCATTTTTTTAAGAGTAGGCTAGTATCATCGATCAATATTAAACTGTTGGTCAAAAATGACTTATGGAAAAGTGAAAAATAATTACTATATGATAACATGTGACTATATTTTCTTTCTCTATCTTTTTATCCTTAATGGTGATGATGCAAAAAGGTCCAAAAATCAACCTCCTTTACCTTGAAACACTAGATGTGTTTGTGAGAACTATAAACCTATAAAAAATAAGTGTAATGGACTAAGCTAACCCAAATGACCCCCATATAATGATTGACCATGGCCTATGTATCTAATAACTTAAAGATGTAATTCAAGGCATAAATATTCCTACCATCTACTATGATTGTGCAATTATACTCCTTCTATATGTGTATGTAGTTGATGATTGATCTTAATACTTGAAAATGTTTGATTTGACTTAGATTTTAAGTAATTTAAACTTGTATTGTGACTTACCCTAGTGTAAAGTTTACAAATTTATACTAATAGGAAAAATTTTATCAATGCGAAATAATCTATAGGTATATATTATACAAGTTCCAAAGTCTCTTCTAAATGAGACATTGAATTATTTATGTATGGATCCATTTGAATCATTAATCATGCCACCAAAATGATACGATTATATGTTGAACCTAATGATGGGTTTTATTTTATAAAATACTTGATGGGAGTGGTTTAGTTCTATTTAAGGTGATTAGTATGTTTGACAGTACTCAATAATATGGTGGAATCAACCTATGTATAAACACATCAAATTGAGATTATATAGATATTTTTACATGACATTTAGTAGGTTTTAAATAAAAAATGAGGTTAATAATATCAAAAATAAAGGTTTTACTCATAAGATAACATGAAAATGTGAGAGGATGAAAAATTAGGACCTTGTTTGGGTGATTAGGTCATCTATGGTAAATGTGTGTCAAGCTTGCCATTTTAAATTATTGAAGATGATATTTTAATATCTAAAATTTTATTATCACATACTTCATCGACAAAAAACACTTGTTAATCCATTTTATTTATAAAAAATCACTATTGACTAGACACACATGGCATCAATGTAACTACACCATTATACGGGGTTTATAATTCATTGTATGCCAAATGCAATGTTATTTACATTAATAAATAATCCATTTGAAACTAAAGACACTTTAAAATCATATAAAACATGGTGTACCACACACAAGACATGATTACAAGGTATTTTTAAAGTTCATTGAAGGAAATAAATAAGTTGGAATTGATAATGAAATAATAGCTCAAATCGAGGGTATTTAATTCTCTTATGTTTATGAAAACATCATCCTCAATGTAATAGAAAAAAATAGGAATTTTAAAGAAATAATAAATTCATGATCCAAATCAAGATATATTTGAAATTAATTTAACATCACTAAAATTTGTCACATTGATAAGAACACAAAATATATCCTTAAAAGTTAATGCCACATGATTAATTTTAGCACCAGTTAATGTTTTAAATAAATTGATTTCATCCAAAGGAGTTTCAATCTTTCAATGATTTTATAGAAAATTATTAGTTTTTTAATATGTTTTAGTAAAAATTAATTAATTAATTTTCTCTTAGAGGACCAAAAACATTTTTATTTCATTCTTAGCCCATTCATAATATTCTAATAATGTAGAAAATGGTTCAGGAACATAGATCTCACTAAGTTAAAAATAAGAGATCATTAACATATTAAGAGGTTTATAAATTACCAAATGAAGAATAATATATACTTCTCAATCAATTGGGTCACAAAATGAGGAATTCAATAATTTACTTTATCATCATTTTAAAAACCCCTCACTCAATCCAAAGGGAGGATTTTGGACACTTGTTCTAATACCTAAACCTCAACCACTCAAACCATTGGGAGGACTTTAAACACTTATCATAATGCCTAGACCACAACCATGCAATCCATTAGGAGTAATCTAGATGTAGTCCTTATACCCAAACCCAAATCAAATATTTTATTATAAGAAAATTAAAATTTAGTCATGATTCCTAAACCTTAATACCTCACTCCATGGGAGGACTTTAAATAGTATCCCAAGTACCCAAACCTAATCAAACCATCATACCAAGGTGTACAAAAAATCATAACACAACCCACCTCCATCACTCCCAAAGTTAGGAGGGAACACATTCTATCAAAAATTATAAACAAAATACTAAGGCTCATGACATCCTTATAACCTTCGAGAAGGCACAAAAGAGAACATCTCCAAAATTTCTCAAAATGTCCTTAGATTTTCCATTAAGATAATATTATCTAGATATTTCTTACCCAATACTCTAAAAATTGCACACGGTGAAAGGTGCCAATACATGGCTCCTCAAAATAACATGATTAAATAAGTTTAAAATTTACCAATCCTATAAATTGGTAAATAAAAATTAGCTAAGAATCCTTGTTCAATCCAAAAGGATAATAAATAAAAAATGCAAAACAACCCATTTGAATCCAAAGCATAATGAAAGAGGAATATGGCTAAATACCCCAATGTAATAAAAACATGAAATCAAAATAAAAATATTAGGAACTCCAAAATTCAATATAATATTCAATTATTAAAAGTCTAAATAAACTTAAAATCCCAATATTGGACCCCAAAGTTTTACTAAGTATTTTAGATTTTTGGTGTATAACCAACTCAGTGCAAGAGGAAAACAATGCTGAAAGATCATGGCATGGAACCATATTGGCATGGGAATACAATGACACATAATATCATGGTGCAAGAAGACCCAGTAAAAGAAAAATCATAATAAATAGAATAATTGAGAGCAAAGGAATATGTATATTATTGAAAGACTTGGGAAGGATGAGAGAAGTGGGAAATGGTTGAGGAGCGATTCTCAAGGACAAATTATAATTAAATCATCACATGATTTTTGTACTGGCCCACATAAAGTAAGACATTTTTCAACAAGGACCTAGCACTAAAGGAGAATGTAAGGGGTGGGAAGTCATAGATCTTTAGGATAAAAAGAGTAAACAATTTACATGACTCAGTCTATTAGATATCGTTAGCTAGTCACCTAAATGTCATAAATAATGTAAAAACATGGTCAAGGAAAACAAGTATAAATACCCCTTTGTATAGATGTTGAAGGATAAAAAACATTGATATTATGCAATAATTCCTTGTGGTAGTAGTAAAATTATGGAAGTTACATTAGTTTTGGTGTTATGCTATAGTTGTTAAATTAGTTACAACATTGAGTTATCAATAAGCTTGGTTGTGTAATATGTGGTTTGAATTTGAATATAATGAATGGAATATAAATTGTGTGATCTTACTTAATCAACAGTTTGAACATCACAATAGTTATCTTTGTATTCATGTTTATTTATATAAGTGAAAAGTGGTCCAAATTTGTGTATTTTATTTTCTATGTAATCAATAATTTGATATATGAATAAATACCATTCTATGAAAAGTGTGTTATTATGAACATAATCCATGAGAATTAGTTTCTTACTACATGGTTTGGGTGAGCATGCAAGAGTTCAATGTTTTATAAAATGCCATCATGTAAGCTTGTTAGGAACTAGACACTTTATTTCCCTAAGGATAAATTGATAGAAAATCCCAACATTTTGGTTCCATTGCTAGGACCCATAGTGATTGTTTTACAATAATGTAAAATGCTCAAACATTTATCCCTTTAAAATATTGAACAATGGCTTATTGAGGTTGAGGATAATTTTGTGATTCTCTGTATTGAACTAGGAGTTTATACACATGCATGGGTTGAACAACATCTCTACAACTCATTATATGAAACTTTCTTTGTTGAAGTCCATCTTTATTTTCATACTTGGCTCTCTACATAAGATTAAGATTGGTCAAAAAAATTTAGGAGGTAAGATTGGACAATAGAGTTTTAAAGGGATTTAGTATGTTTGGGAGCACTGTGGAAATGGGATCTTAATATCTAGTGGAGAATGATGTTAAATAGATACATATTAGAATATGTTGTACCCACTTTCTCTTGTTCTGAAGAATCCAAGTTCTAATTTCTCAGAGAACCATGTGGTCGGTATATTAGACACTTCGCACTAGAAGAAAAGAAGTTGTTTATTGATTCTAGACTCAAAAATATTCCTATGGAGGGATTAAACTATCCTTTGATTAGCTGCACAATTGGTATGGGAATTTATACGTATTTGTGAAGGATTATTCGTTCAAAATGGTAGTCAACATGCATTTACAAATCATATATATGATGAAGCTTAGTAAATTAATATAGGTGTAAGTGGATTAAGAAGGAGATGAGAGGACTCAAGAAGTGTTGTTAAGATCTGTAGGGAAGTAGATGGGTACAAGGAGGACTCACCAAATTTTGGACCATGACCAATGCTATCTTTGTCATATGTATTAGAAACTAGCTAGACAATAGAGACTAAAGAACCACATTTAAACCAACCTAGTTCCACAACCATAGTACACACTTATGATTTTGAACCAAATGATTTAATTATACATAACTGGGATATAGATATTGTAGATTCATAGACTGATCCTATAAGATAACTTATTTTTTAGCAAGTTTTAACTCATACTAAATTGACACTTTATCTTCCTTTTTAAGGAAATTTCATGTCTCAACTTGGTATGCCTAGTGGACTTGGCATCAGTAGTGGGTAGAATAGTGGTCTAAGTATTATCAATTAACCTATTACCATGCTAAATGTTTTAGGTGTTGCTACTAGAGGTGTAGGAGGTGGACTAAGAGGTAGAATAGGAGGAAGTGGTGGACTTTCATCTCCAAGAATAAGACTTAGGAGTTATCAATAACTACCATCATAAGTACCTCAACTACTGACTATGTATTATGAAATGATGCTTAATTTACTTGAATCTCAAGGAGTGGAGAATATCATGGAGCATGTTCGTAAGTGTGAAATATTCTAGGGGTACATGGAATATCTTATTTTGAGCGAAAAGTAAGACTATTTGTAACCACACTTATGAAAAGAGAACACAAGTGGTATAGGAAGTATAACCCCCAACAAGCAGTAATTGACTATGACCAAATCAAGACAACATTTATTTATGAATTTGATATTCCTTATTTTGAAAAACAAAGTATTGTTTTGCTAAAATATATAAAATAAGAACTCATTAAAAATCTACATGAGTATGATGCATTTTTAACAACACTCTTGTCTAAACTCTCATAATATATTAATGATACTTAACATGCCCAATGGTTTATGGGAGGTTTATTTCTTCTATTTAGATGAATGTTATCTCAAAGAACCTTTAGTAGTCTACATGAGGCACTAGAAGATTCCCTCTATGTTGAAGTTGTTGGTAGTATTGACATTGGAATTAGTCCTCTTATGGAAGCTCAACTAGATTCAATGTCATCATGTTAGAAAATTTGACTAAAAAAAATGCTTATGACACTCATAGTGGCCTTTGGTGTACCAATTGTTAGTATGAAGGTCATCATACAAGCAACTTCCCTTGCAAGAACATCTACACTGTACTAAAGTAATCTTATGAAATTTTCCATGAAGAGCACAATATACACTATATCCTCTCTTATAAAGTGTTAAAAATTCTAAAGTATCTAGATACTACAAAATATGTGATGCTTATACCCATGACACAAATGACTATTGAATGATCAATGGTATACATGAGGAATGCATGTGTGTTATGCATCAAACCTATATCTAAAATAATCAATATAATAGTGGATATCATGGACAAGGATGAGGACAAGGATAAATAGGTGGCCATTTTACACCATGAACATGTTATAAGTGTGGATCCCTAGATCAATATCAACAAGATTTTACAGTCTATCCAACACGTGAATTTTGTGAAAAGGAACATGTATTAGAGGAATAACCTTATTTATACACAAACATCACTAAGGAAAGAAATGAAAAAGGTGCTAGTATGATTCACATTGATAAACCTCACTGGTGACTTCACTCTATCACTCTGATCAGCCAATAGGAAAATATCACTACATGTAGTGGAAGATAGTCTCATTCTATATTTATTCCACCTATTCAAAAGATACAATGTGAAGAACCCTATGAAATGAATTATCTTGATGCATAAAAATAGAAATATGTGTTAAGCTGTGGAGCTAAAAGCTTCATTGATGCAAATGTGGAGGTTGTTGAGTTACAGAGTAACCGACATTGGTCAGGCCAACCGACGTTAGTCATCTTCAGCTACACAGTAACTAGCATCAGTTATGGTCGGTTGGCATCAGTCAGACAAGAACCAGCGTCAGTCACCTGTGCATTTCCAGGTGGCATTTCTAGAATTAGAATTGCTAATTTTAGGAGAACATCTAGTTTGCATGTAAAGACTAATTCTAGTCTTGAGTCTGCATTTCTAATTATTGTTTATTTTGTGATCTATTTAAGAGACCCATGGGGCTGTATTGTAATGTAGGACTAAGAAGGATTAGATCCTCAACTTGAAGGCAAGAACAACAATTGGTTTGGTTGTCTTAAGGGGTGTAAGATCAGTTGATCTACAGGTAGCAAGATCAGGGAGATCTACATGGTAAGTAAGATCAGTTAGATCTACAAGGGTGCAAGATCAAGGAGATCTACTTGGTGGATTGGTAGTAGGCAACAACAACCATTGGGTTGATTGTCATTGACTAGTGGAGGGAACAACTCTATATTTGATTTGGTTGTAATTGATTGAGAGAGAGAACTCTTGAGGGAGAATTACTATATGCCCAAGAGGTGTGGGAAGAAGAGTGTGATTTCTTCATTGTATTTCCTTCTGGAAGAGTGTTAATACATATTGTATTGTTTCTCATATCTCATATTCTATGTTGTTTCTAAATTCTAGTTACATATTACTTCTAGTTTAATTTTGTGTTTAGTTGCTTATACAAAGGTAATCAATTGTACTCTAAGGAGGATCATGACAACTGGTATCAGAGCTTTGTGTTCTAGACCCTAACAAGTGGTATCAGAGCTTTGTGTCCTAGATCTTGACAAGTGGTATCAGAGCTTGGTTTGGAGCAGGTTAGTGTTTGTTGATTACAGGTCACTCTTAGGGGTTTCTGATTGAGTGGGAGTAAAGCAATGGTAGAAGAAAGTACACTAAGAATGGAGAAATTCAATGGCAAGAATTATCAATTATGGAGGATGTAGATAGAAGATTATCTATATCAGAAAGATCTGTACTTACCCTTGGGTGGGGTTTCAAGTAAGCCCATAGATATGAAAGATGAAGAATGGAATGTTCTTGATTAGAAGGCTCTGGGATCTATAAGACTGAGCCTGACATCATCTGTGATTTCCAACTTATCATAGGCAAAGACAATGGTAGAGTTAATGGAATCTTTGGAAAATTTATATGAAAAACCCTCAGCTTCGAATAAGGTATTTCTTATGAAGCAATTATTTAATTTGTAAATGTAGAAAGGTGGATCAGTATATAGTCATCTTATTGATTTCTATGGATTAGTAAATCAGTTAATTTCAATCAATATAGATTTTGATGATAAAATTAAGGCTCTCTTAATCTGATGCTCTTTACCTAAAAGTTGGGATAGTTTGGTAATAGCAGTTACTAATACTACATCTGCTTCAAATATCTTGAAATTTGATGATGTTGTTAGTGTAATCTTGAATGAAGAAATTTATAGGAAAAGCATAAGGGAAACATCAAGGAATGCTTTAAGTGTTGAAAGCAGGGGAAAGCAAAGAGAGAAGATCAAGAAAGGGAAATCAAGGTCAAAGATAGGCAATAAATCTAAATATAAAAATGGAGGTATAACCTACTAGAATTGTGGAAAGAAAGGGCATGTAAAGAAAGATTGTTGGTTGGTAGAAGATCACCATGAATGAAATAAAGAAGCAAATGATGCAAGTATTGTTGCACGGGATGCTCTTATATGTTCCTTAGATAAAGTAGAATCTTGGGTTTTAGATTATGGTGCCTCTTTCCATGCAACCCCAAATAGAGAAATTTCCCATGATTATGTCCATGGAATCTTTGGAAAAGTTTATTTAGGGGATGGTGAGCCTTGTCAAATGGTTGGTAAAAGGGAAGTACAGCTAAAATTGCAGAATGGCAACACATAGGTGTTGAAGGATGTCATACATGTCCCAATTTTGAAGTGGAATTTGATTTCTGTAGGAAAGTTGGGTGATGAGGGTTACACAGTAACTCTCATAGTGAAATCTTGGAAAGTTTCCAAGGGTACACTTATTTTAGCAAGAGGTAAGAAAGTAGGTACACTTTATCTATCTACTTGTATTAATGATTCTCCTTCTATTTTATCTACTTCAGATGTAGATGCAAAGATGTGGCTCTGTAGGCTTGGTCACATGAGTGAGAAGGGAATGCATGTTCTTAAGTCAAATGTTAAGAATTGGAAAGCCTTGGTTTTTAAGGAGAAGATGATGGACAAAGATCAGCTCAAGAGGCTGAATATTTTTGAGCAAGGAAATGTTGATTTGGACAAGGTTATGATCTAAAATGAGCTTGTAGGTAAAAATCATCACTCACAAGAAAACAAAGATACCAATGTCAATTAGGTAGGAACCGACGTTGGTCTAGTGGAGACCAAAGTCAGTGATGTCAGGAAGGTTGAAACTGACATCATTTAGGTAATAACCGATGTCAGTCAGGTCAGTCACATGGAATCGACATCGATCGGGTGTAGACTGAGAGATGACCGGGGTCGATCACTATTAGAACAAAATTTGGGTGGATAGCAAGCTATCAAGGAGTCTCAAACACCCATGATGAGGACTGAAAGGGTAAGTAAGCCTCAAATTCATTATTCCCTTTCTTTATACTACTTGTTACTCACTGATGGTTGAGAACTAGGAAGTTTTGAAGAGGCAATGCAGGTAGAATCTAGGAAACAATGGGAGCATGGCATGAATGAGGAAATTGATTCCTTGGAAGAGAACCAAACATGGGATTTGGTAGAGTTGCTAGTTGAAAAGAAAGCGCTGAAAGACGAATGGATTTATAGGTTTAAAAAAGGAGAGAATGGATAGGTGAGACAAAAGGCCAGGTTATATGGTCTTGAGCAAGCTCTAGGACAGCGGTATTTGAGGTTTGATAGGTTTATGACAAAGCATGGATTTAGTCAATGTCAATATGACCATTGTGTTTATTTTACCAGGTTGGATAATATTAGCTACATTATCCTATTACTGTATGTAGTGTATATGCTTGTTGTAGGGTCACACATGTAGGGAATTACTGAGCTAAAGGTAAAATTAGCTCAGACATTTGCCATGAGGGATTTAGGAGAGAAAATCCTTGGCATGAGTATTTCTAGAGACAAGGAAAATCACAAGTTGATTTTATCTCAAGAGGATTATGTGAATAAGGTAGTGGAGAGGTTTGATATTTAGGATGCAAAACTAGTTAGCACACCTATGGTTGGATAGTTCAAGCTGAGCTATGAACAGTGTCCTAAATCACATGATGAGGTTAAGTACATGGTATGTACTAAACCTAATATTACCCAAGCAGTGGGAGTTGTTAGCAAGTTTATGGCCAATCTAGAAAAGGAGCACTAGAAAGTAGTTTAGTAGATTCTCATATATCTAAGAGGGACCAATAGTAGGTATTTATGCTATGTGGGTTAAGCACTTCTCTACATGGGTATGTAGATTTAGATATGGTAGGTGACTTGGATGGCAGGAGAAGCACCACAGGATATGTGTTCACTATTGGTGGAACGGTGGTTAACTAGATTTTAGAGTTGCAAAAGGTTGTTGTAGTCATGGTGGCTAGCAAGGATAGGAACCCTACAGGTATGTTAACAAAGCCAGGAACAAAGGAGAAGTTTAATCTTCATTCAAATTCTGTTGGTCTTCAAGATTGAACTTGAAGATGGAGATACAAGCATAAACAAATTAGAAGATGTATAGGTACAGGTACAGATGGAGCTATTTATCTCCAAGTGGGAGATTGTTAATTTGTGGAGATAAAAGCTTCACTGATGCAAATGTGGAGGTTACTGAGTTATAGAGTAACCAACATTGGTCAGGCTAACCGATGTTGGTCATCTTCAACTACATAGTAACTAGCATTGATTATGGTTGGCCAGCATCAGTGAAACAGGAACTGATGTCAGTCACCTGTGCATTTCCAAGTGGTGTTTCTAGAATTAGAATTGTTAATTTTAGGAGAACAACTAGTTTGCATGTAAAGACTAATTTTAGTCTTGAGTCTATGTTTCTAATTATTGTTTGTTTTGGGATCTATTTAAGAGACCCATGGGGCTGTATTTTAATGTAGGACTAAGAAGGATTAGATCCTCAACTTGAAGGCAAGAACAACAATTGGCTTGGTTGTCTCAAGGGGTGTAAGATCAATTGATCTATAGGTAGCAAGATCAGGGAGATCTACATTGTAAGTAAGATCAATTAGATTTACAAGGGTGCAAGATCAAGGAGATCTACTTGGTGGACTGGCAATAGGCAACAACAACCATTGGGTTAATTGTCACTGACTGGTGGAGGGAGCAACTCTATGTTTGAGTTGGTTGTAATTGATTGAGAGAGAGAGAACTCTTGAGGGAGAATTACTATATGCCCAAGAGGTGTGGGAAGAAGAGTGTGATTTCTTCATTGTATTTCCTTCTAGAAGAGTGTTAATATAGATTGTATTATTTCTCATATCTCATATTCTATGTTGTTTCTAAATTCTAGTTACATATTACTTCTAGTTTAATTCCATGTTTAGTTGCTTATACAAAGGTAATCAATTGTACTCTAAGGAGGATCATGATAGTCGGTATCAAAGCTTTGTGTTCTAGATCTTGACAAGTGGTATCAGAGCTTTGTGTTCTAGATCCTGACAAGATGTGCTCTATGATACTTGTTGTCACTTGAGATTACACCCAATGAGGAGATGGGATAAGATTCTCCTCATTCAAGTGAGACAATGGAACCACCCTAGGGCTATGGGTATCCCTATTAGGGGTTGGATCTCTAGATTAGGGGCTAGCTCCCCTTGATGAATCACTAAAGCACATATCCTAAAACTATCACTTTAGGTTTGAAAAGAGTTAATAATAGCATGAAAATTAATCCTAATCTATGCGAGTGATACACTAGATGTTTTTTATACTCACATTATTTTAAATGCACTTTAAACTAAGAACAAGTTACATATGCACTTCACTCAATATCAACTCTCTCTCTCTCTCTCTCTCTCTCTCTCTCTCTCTCTCTCTCTCTCTCTCTCTCTCTCTCTCTCTCTCTCTCTCTCTCTCATCTATGCTTTAGCATGGGGTCTAGGAGATAGCATAGATAAGGAAGACTTAGGCAATAGGCATGCTAGGACACTCTATTGAATGAGCTATTAACTATACCTTCAACCTAACTTGACACTTCTTATTAAACTAAAATAAAAAGAACATAACACACTAGGTACTTAAATTTAATAATTCAAGGAAAAATTTTGGTAGGGTTTCTCCATATCCAAGTGGAGAGATCCATATAATGGCCATGAAGGCCCAATTAATATAACTTAGAAGAAGAAAGAGAGAGGAAAAGTTGAAGAGGCACTAGGACATGTGTCACAAATGTGAAAACTAGTGAGGAATGCATGCGAGAGAAGAATGGGGTGAGCCATATAATTTTAGGAGTTACAAATGTCATCTTCAATCATACAAAACCTATAAATAGTCAATAAACTCCTTTTCTATGCATAGGAAACTACCCCTTATGATTGGCCTTAAAAAACTACCCAAATTTTGAAATTTATTAATTTTGTTGATGAATCTAAGTAGGAAGGGTTATTAATAATCCCTAACATTCATTGGGGAGGCTCCTAACCCTTCCTATCATCTTGGCCATGGATGATCACACTTGGGAGTCTCAAAATAGCCCTTTTCCCTTCACCTCTCACACTTGGTACCTTAAAATGTTTCAAACCTTTAATATGATCCATAAAAGAGGAGACATTACATGTTTAAGGAGTTCTCATAGCATAATTTACAAGAAATTATCCTTAAAAATCTCTTTAAATGAATATTTATCATTTCTTCTAAGTCCTCCCTAGCTGGCTAAAAATAACAAGTTGGTAGGCACAAGTAGGAGCTTAGGAAATTGATATAATGACCATAGGGACTTATAAAAAGTCCTAATATTCCCTCAAAAAGTGATTTAATCTCTTATAAGTTCACCATGACTACAAAACACAAAAAAGTCTTCAAAATAAGCCCTATTTTCCTCTTTTCCATATAGTTTCATACAATCCAATGACATGTATGTGATCCTCATGGAGTTGGGAAAATATTGTAGTCATCACTCAAGGTCAAATTCCTCCATTTGGGTGCACTTTTAGGTTCATTTTCACCTCTAGGTCTCAAAATAGGGGTTTGAAGGGGTTGTACTCTTAACATTTATTTATAAAGGTTTGAAATTGAACTTATCTCCAAATTGAACTTGTGGCTTCTTATGGACTCCCTCCAACATCGTCGAATAGCTCCAGGTCCCATGCAAAGGCTCATGAAATATATGATCAATCTAAGATGACCATTCAAGTCAATTTTGCATAAATAGAAGGGTCTAAGTATGTTTTAGGCCAATTTTTGGCTTCTTGGTGAATCTATTACGAACCAAAGGTTATAAAACCTCTTAATATATCCTATAAACATCCTCCAATCACTATAAAACCTCCCCTAAAGATAGAAATGAAATTGACGCTTGCTTTAGAAAGATGTCTAGCCTTACCAATAGGTTTGTCTATACCCTAGATTCAAAATGGCCCTCAAAATGGATTTATCTACCTTGTAATAGATCTAAAACTTCATTTATACTTCCATGAAGGTGACTTGATACATTTTTATGCTAATTGAGGCCCAAAAATGAAAGTGACTCTTCATTTGAGACTAGACCTATTTCTTACCCACTAGGTATACATGCAAACCTCCCTGGTTAGAGCACCCTATTTGCCTTCAAAACCTCAAAGGTAAATTATCATGTCTCCTTTTGTGTTTTATAGCTTCAAAAATCTTAACTTTAACCTTCCTTACCTTGTGATCCACGATTTGACCTATTTTCATGAAATAGTAGGGTCTATGCAAAAAGAAGAGTGCCCCCTATATGAGACAAAATAGGGCAAAATTCCCCTATTAATATTTATAATTTGATTATTTTGGAATCTTAATAAACTCCTAAGGGTAATTTGTACCAAATTTCACCTCTTTATTCCTATTTTTGGGCCTCAATACCTCCAAATTCCAAGACTGGTCATTAGGCAAGCAAAATATGTAGGTAGGTAGGGTACAAGTTTGTTTTGCCTTTGGAAAAATGGTTTCCTTTTCTTTGATTCCTCATTTTTATGTTTAAATTTAATTTTGATCAATATATATACCTTGTTTCAACCACTTTTCAATGTGACTCTCACTATAACTTTCATCCAACCATGTCATCCTTGCTTACATGTCCTCAGTTTTGACTGGGACAGAGTCCTTTGACTATGTTTAGAAGTATTTTAGGCCTCAAAACATGTTTTAAAAGTTTTTTAAGCATGTTGAGATTATATTTATATCACTTATTACTTTTTACAAGCTTCATTTCACCTAAAAGGTCCATGTTGTGCAAAGGAGAACATATTTTCAACTCCTTGCTTGTAGGACTATATTTCATGTATTTTGGGCTTGTCTGTAGGTGCTCTTAAACATTGGATGAAGGTGTATGCACTTAATATTCATGTCACTTGGTAATATTAAATTATCATGAATTTTTTTCACTTATAAAACCTTTAAACCATACATTTATTCATGCTTAAGTTTCCAACTAGCAACCATGTCTACCTTGACTATGTTTTCATGAGTTTAAGGGCCTGTAGGTCATGACCTAAGTTTAATTTGATGTTCATTTTACTCATTTCCATGTTAATTTAGGTATTAGTACTGCTTCATTCATTTTAATTACCTATTATACTTCCAAAATAGCATTAACTCATGCTTAATCCTTCAATTGGATCATCCTCTACCCTATTTGGATTGAGACAGTCTTGTAGGTGATTTTAGGCAAGATTTAGGGCTAGTTCATGATGTTTCTAGGTTGTCAAAAGTTTCTTAAAGGTCACTCTTAATTCATATAGTACCAACCCACTTACATCCATCTTTAATGAACTCCAAACCAAATTCAAACTCCAAATTGTTCCTTCACTACCCATGACTGTGTTTCCATGGAGTTTGAGCCCTATAGGTGGTTGGTTGAGTCGAATTAGGTCATGTTATTGAAAATAAATAATTTTACCTTAGGACTAGTAATTATTAAAACATATAATTCATTTCACACCTTCAACTTGATCACTATAATCCCTAGTGAGGTTAAAAACATGTTAAGGCTATTGATTGTTGGTGTTCCTAGGCCTGTACAGATAGGAGAGGGTGTGTTATGGGTCCAAAACATTGGAAATGAACTTGTCTTTGTCATCTTGGCATATGAATTCCATTTGGAATAGTTTTAAATGGTTTCAATTTGAATCATGGTCTATAACTTCTCAAATTAAATACAAGATCACTTTTTACACCTTGTAGATATCACTACTACAAATCAGTATAATTGGTAGCTTTTGAGTTTGTTCAAAACCCATCTTCCTTTCATCTTTTTGACCTCAAAATTGGCATAAGTAGTACATATGGATAGGGATATATGGTAAACCAATAAATTAAATTCAAACCCATAATGATATCATAATATGAAAACATCAAAATCATCTAGGATCTCTATTTTGATCCTTTAGGGACTGAGAACCCAAAATGGCCTTCTCACTATTTGAAGTGAAAATCTTGCCTTGCATAGCCTTTAAACCTTCATAGTGTGGAATCAAAGGGTCCTTGAATATTTTATAGGACTTAAATCAAGAACTCCACCATACATTTATCATAAAAATATCCATACAAACCTCCTAGAGAAGCTGACTATAAGCACATTTTGGAAACAAGGTAGTGAGCAAAGAGATTAAGGCAAATTAGCTTTGAAGGAGTACTTGATTTGATATAACACAAGATTATTCATGAAATAAAAATTTAAAACACATTAAAACCTCCATGTATCTCCTCCCATGTTTCAAAACTTAGATTCCACATATATGACTGCCAACTTGGCAAAACAAGCATAATTTGGAATCCTCCTTCAAGTGGCATTGAAAGAGGAGTTGGAAGTTGTAAAAAACAAAATAAGCATAATAATGTCTTTAAAATCATGTTAAATAACCTGAAAAAAACCATTCCATCAATCTAAAGGAATAAAATTTGAAATAGATTCAAAAAGATACCCCCTCACGGTTGAATACACATAAAAATATACCTAGAGTGTTAACCATTATTCATGAAGGAGGATCCACCAATATGAGATTTATTTATATGTATGTGAATTTCACTTAGAGTTATATCCAATTTTAGAATCATTTCCATTAACTCCACCTGTAGTTTCCATAGTGAGTGGTTGAACTTGCCCTTCCTTGGCTTGCCAATGAAGAATGAAGAGAAATGAGTTACAGATGAAAATTTTCGTGTCATATATGAAAAAAAAGGAGGATATTACCTTTGGAGATTTTAATAATCACTCCACCATGTTTTTTCTGTAAGGGAGCTTGAGAAGTCCATATAAGTGTTAAAAAAGGTCTATTTTTTAAGGAAAACTACTTATTGTCTGATGAACCTAACTTATAAATGTCACTTGACCTAATATTGACATGACCCACGTTTAAAATCACCTTTTTTCAAATTTTATTGCACAAAAGTAACTATAAGTCATTTAATAGGCTAAAAGGTGGTCAAAAGACCTCTTTTTGCACATGAAACCTAACAAATGACTAGTTTATGACTTGTAATGACATTGAAACATGATAAATGACATGTTATGACAATTTTACACAAAATTGACTTTTGAATAAGTTTTACCATAGTTGACCATGTTTGACTAGGCCAATTCAAGGGTAATGAACTTAGATAAGGACTAGGACAAGACCAAGTAAGATATATAGGACAATATGAGACCCCATAAGATGTTTATAAACCTTATTGAAAAGTTTAAAATGATAGGGTTTGACACCATTTGAATAGAATTCAAATTTCATCAACAATACTATGACCCTGATATGAGAAATACAAGGGGAAATTTATTTTCTTAAGGAGTATGAAACCTCAAAACATGGCATGGGATGATTTCCAAGAACTTTGCAAGCATATATTAGAAGGTTATATTTTCCCATAGTTGAGTAATTGGCTTAAAAATCAAGCACCTAGACCAACTGATGATTGAACTCATTTTTTTCTAACTAAAGATCACGTCTTATATCATGCTTGGTGACAAGATATTCATATTCGTCCTAGCACTCAAGAGGATAAGTAAATATTGGTGAATGCTTCCGTCAACAATTGTGTGATCTGAGATATTTTAGTTAACACTAGAATTGAGGTCAATTTTCTCACAAAGGATGCATGTAAAAAAATGGATATCACAACATTACAACCATCACCTCATTATTGTTTATGTATAATAAAACCCATGCTCTACCAATTGGCATTCTCAAAAATGCAACTATCAATATCCTTGGGGTACCTTTCGAATCTAACTTTAAAGTTATTTAATTGGTTGAAGATGATGCTTTTCTAACTCTATTGGTTCATTCTTGGTGCTATGAAAACAACATTGACTTAAGCTTCAAAAAGTGATATATCAGTTTTGAAAATACTAACTAGTGAGTCATCATCTCATTAGACCAAGCACATGAGACCCCATACATAGAATTTATTAATGTGGATGAGGATATTAACCAAATTTACAACATTACAAAATAAAATGGTGAGCATCATGATCCTACTCTTGATGGTGTCTTTTTATAGATGGACACACAATCCCTTTATGATACTACAAGTAATGTTTGTAATGTTTGGGCCCATGCTGACTATGACCTCACTAGAAGAGGGTGCTTTACCATTGGCAATTGTGAAGGAATTTTGTACTAGTACCACAAATGACATAGATGTATTCATCTTATTACCATATAATTAATGTGAGGACCTATTATGGATAAACCACTAAAAAGGCTTGAAGCTCCATGCTTTCATGGGTATATGGAAGTATATGACTTTATCTAATAGCTAAAAGCCTTCTATGAATCTAATAATGATCGTATCCATTCACTAGTTCACCTTTTTGATGCCATGGCCTCAAGGTGGTGGTGAACCCATAATGAGCATATTCTTTATTGGGATTAAGTAAACTTTAATTTACATAACTGATTTCATCATGACAACCATAACTAAGGTACAATCAACTATAGTGTAGTATGAGCACTAAAACCACACATAACAGCTTGTGAAACCATGTGGGAGGCTGAAGAATCATTTTTTCTAGAGTACCTGTGGGTACATACTTTTTATGGAACTTTATACACTTGGGATAGAGCATAGTGTGTTCGTGAAGAATGACATTTAGGTACCCATTTTTGGCATTTGTTAAAAAATAATATGGTCTCAATGTTGTCTTATTCATCCCCATGGATGGATTTGTGACTCATACTCCAAGCCATGTGTTAAGTAGTTATTGGTGACCCTAATCCTATCGAGAATCAGCTATGACATATACTTGGTATACTAAAAGAAAGATTGGTTATATTTAATGATCCATCTATGCAGTCCTTCCTCACACTAGAACCTATCCTTAATCAGGTGCATCATGAAGATATTCACAAAAGAAATAAAAAACTAGTGTTTCATGTTAATGAATGTGAAGGGTCTAAACCACATAACTCATTAAAAAACCATTTAGATATCCCCACAAACTATGGCAATAAAATTATTCATGATACTGGTCCTAATTCATACCACTCATACTTGAACCCTCTTCAGACCATCCATCACAATATCAACATGGAAAAAGAACCAAAGATAGCTACTGTGAGAAACTATTGGTTTGATACTAAGATTTAAAATATATATTAGTTGTTAAAAGAGTACCAAGATGTTTTTCCAAGGAATTATAGTGAAATTAAAGGTGTTCATCTATCCTTAGGAAAATTTTATATCAAATTGGTTAAAGGTGCTCAAATAGCCAAGAAATAACCATATAGGATGAATCTAAATTTATGTTCATGAGTGAACTATGAAATTGAAAATATGTTCCATGCTAGAGGTATAACCCCAATAGATGAGTTCTAGTGGGTCAACATCATATTCATAAGTATAAAGAAAGATGGGTGTATTAAAATTTGTGTTGAATATTAAATACTTAATGCATCCTATATTATTTATCCTTTTCCAATGGCATTCATATAATAAATCCTTGAAGGTGTCATAGGGTGTGAAATTTACACTTTCATAGATGGATTCTCTAGGTACCATTAGATCCATAGCATTGAGGAAGATCAACTTAAAACTAAATTTGGTATCGAATGGGGATATTTTGCATATATCATTATGCCATTTGGGTTGAAAAATGCACCTATTTTATTCTCCTATATATTCATTGAGGCTTTTAAAGATTTCATCCATAAATTCCTTCAAGTTTATTTAGATGATTAGATAGTTTATGACCTGGTGAAGGACCACTATTCTAATTTTAGACTTATGCTAGAGCATTGATGGGTACTTCAAATTTTACTTAATATAAATAAATTAATTTTTGCTACACCATTCAATGTTCTTCTTGGTCACATTATCTACCAATATGGACTTATTGTATACCATGCTAAGGTAGTTATCATTGTTTGTCTACCAATACCAACATCCCAACACATGGTTCATGCATTTCTAGGTCATATAGGATATTATAAAAAATTCATCCAAGGATGTGCAAGGATTTTCATGACATTAGAATAACTCTTAAAACATAACGAACACTTTATTTAGACTCACTCTTGTGAAAGATCCTTTAAGGCCTTAAAGGACAAGCTCATCATTGCACCAATTCTCTAGTTACCTAATTGGACTAAACCATTCCATGTCCATGTTGATGCTTCTGGAATAGGTAGTTAGTCTGATCCTTACACATCATAGTGAAGGTCATCATGATCACCCTATCTATTTTATTAGTATAAATCTTACTTTGGATGAGAGAAATTACACCACAATAGAGCATGAAGCACTTTCCATGGTTTATGCTTTACAAAAGTTTTGATAGTGCCTATTGGAAAATCCTTTTGTTTTCTATATATAACATTAATCTTCGAAATATATGGTTAATAAACCTATTTTACATGGTCCTATCTTCCATTGGATTATATTTTTCTAAAAATTCTAATTCTCTATCATGCTTAAACCAGGAAAGATCAATTATAATCTTGACCATCTCTCCAGAATTGATTCTAGTGAACTAGAGATTGCCATTGAATATGACCTACCTAATGTATAGATGTTCTGTGTTTCACGTGTTCTTGAATAGTTATAAGATATAGTAGTTTTTCTAACTATTGATGTAATACTATATTCTTTGAGTTTGTAGGCTAAAAATATATTGGCCATCTGCACCACACCATTGTAGCTCATTAGAGGAGACCTATACAAGATTGGATGAGATGAAATATTTTAATGTTATATCATTAAACATGAGAATTCTAAATTACTCCATGAATTTCACAAAGGAATTACTGGTGGACACTATGTTAGTGAGGCTACTATGCAAAAAGTAATGTTAGTCAGACTATGGTGGCCTACCCTTTTTTGTGATGTCAAGCTACATGCTAAAGAGTTTTATATTTATCAATGCATGGGGAAACCAAATTATTAGGATTCCATGCCATTACATCCTATTTTATCACAAGAACCATTTGATAAATAGGCCATTGATTATGTCATCCCCATCAACCTAGTTGGACAATATATAGGTTCCTGCTATATCATAATAGTAACTAATTATATTACATGCTAGGTTGAGGCCACACAACAATGGATCATAATATAATAACCACCATGTGCTTCATATTGGAACATATCATAACACATTTGGGTTATCCATTAAGTTTTACTAGTGATCACAGTACACATGTCTTCAATGAGACTATTAGGGTATTACTCACTAAGTTCATGGTTTCCCATCATAAGACAACACCATATCATCTCTAGGCTAATGGCACTATTAAGGCATTCAAAAAAATATTGGGAACAATAGTTACCAAGATTTGTAATATTGGATGCACTAATTGGGACAATTAGGTGTTTTTAGTAATTTGGGATTATCAAATAACTTATAAGCACCTCAATAAAATTACACCCTTTAATTTTGTGTTCAAAAGAAAAGTAATTTTATTGATTAAATTCTTGGTACCATCTCTTCACATTGCATAAATTGGATAATTATATAATGAATCACCATTAAAATCACATTTGGATGATTCATTATGGTCGAATGAAGCACGTTTCATTTCTCATTAGATTCAATATGTCAAGAAATATAAAAAAAGGAGTGGAATGATCACCACCTTAAGAACAAGACATTTACCTCTAGAATGAAAGTTTTTCTCTATGTCTCCAAGTTTGCATGTTACTCTGAGAAGCTCTGTGTTTACTAGGATGGTCCTTTTGTTCATATTATTCATCCTACTAGTGCTTATCATTTACAAAAATTGGATGGTCAATTTCTTCCTAGGCACTATAATGGTATTTGGTTAAGGCCATATTTCTCCACTTCAAGTGTTTAGTTTCATTTGTATCAAAAAGGCCTATGCCATTAGTTTAGGATTTATTGTTTTCAATAAAATGTTACCTTAGTTACATGCCCCTTTATTTTATTTTAAATTATTTTTGTAACTTAGTACTTGTGATTTAATGGAGGACCATGACATATATTTAGTGTGGGGTAAGGGGTGCTAAATGTGTAGGGAAATGGGCCATAGGGATGTACACACAAGTAAAAAAGGTCTAAGGATAGAGACTCCCACCAATGGTATAAATATTCAAAGGGTTTTACAATTGTTATGTACTCTACAAAAATCATGGGAGAAGATATAAAATTAATATAAATATATAGTGGTTGTGATAAGCATGCCAACATGTTGTCATGATGATACCATTAATTGCATTTATGATGAGAAGTGATAGTCAATGAAAGGAAACCACTAAAATTCATTGATTAAGAGAAGTGATGGTTGAATAGGGGGTATTAAATGTTATTTACCTCCCAGGGTCTATAAAAAGATAATTAGGGTCTCATTTTAAACTTTACATTTACTTTTAATGTGATTTTATAGAGTTGAAGAGTGAACAACTGAGTTCAAGTGATTCTAGTACAATTTCAAAGTATCAATTTACCATTAATTAGTTATTAAAAAGGATCTTGTTTGATTGATCAGGTGGAAGTTAGATAAACTATAAGTACACAAAGGAAATATAGTAATTATAGGTTACAAAGGTTATCATCCACCATCAACAAGTGTCAAAGTAGGAAAGTTGATACATTACCATAACAAACATGTATTCCTTTGGAAACATTGGATGGTCATGCCTCAAGATTTGGTATCCATGAAGGGTGATGTGACCTAATAAAAAGGCTCAAATAAGTGATCCATTACCAACCATTATAGAGTAAGAATAACTACATGTTGGGAGCAAACAATATTGAATAGAGAAGAAACATCGAAGGAACAGAGGGAGTGTATAGAAGGTAAAGGATCATAAATGGTATGACAAACTAAGAAGAAAGCCCAAGTACCTCCACCTCTACCTTTATGATAGAGGAGATGTAGTACCTAGAAATGGTGTTGTGCATAGAATATTAGGTATCAAGTGTGCCCACCTGTACCATTTTCACTTATAAACACCACCTACTAGGAAATGAGGTTGAGCTATAAAATGACTACCAGGTTAAAATTCAAAACACCAGCATTGAATTGGTGTATGACTTGAAAATATTCAATGCCTTTGATTTTTCAAGGCTCTTCTAAATGTTTAACCTTCCATATTTTGGAAAATGTGTGGAATAAATAAAATTTATGGACTATATCTATTTTATTGGGCACTAAATAAGTTTACACCTAAAAGAATCAGAAAGGTGCCATGGTTTCAATGCTCTGACATGGATGTTGAATTTGATTTGGAGGAATCATAGGAGATAGAGAAGATCACAATGGCATTGGAGTATCAAAAATAGGGCCATGCCATGCATATTAAGAACTTGAAATACCCTACCCTCTGAGTAGCATCACACATCATTATGACCAATATTAGTAGCACTAATTGATGGAAAGAGGTGGAAATGGATCACATATTTGTCTCCCACTAGGTAATCGAAGGGTTAAACTAAAATTAGACAATGAATTTTGCTAACAAAATTATACTATATGTGTAGAGGACCCACTAAATACCTAACCATAAGTTCTCATGGGGGTATTTCTTTTTTGATGGTGTTTGCTGAAATTGGTGTACCTAATTGCACCTCTAGAGAATTGAAATGGTTGTGTCCATCAGAGAAAAGTCCATAATAAAGTACTAGAAGGCATTCACATGCCCTAGTTATATCACTTTGACTTTCAAAATCAAGATGATGTCATAGTATGATGGCATGAAGTAAGCCTTTAGGAATGAATGATGCATTTCAAAATACTTGCCCATATAGGTCAGAAAATAAGCTAAATTTTCCATTAAATAACATTTTTATCTAGTGCATATCAGGATGGCCCCTTTTAGAGATATTTCAGCTTGGTTGAAGCTACACCATGCCTTCATAATTTGGTACCTTATCAAATCAATGAAACTCACATATGACATGTCACCCCTCACCCTAGAAGTAGAATGAATTAACTCAGAGATTCACGCTCTCTAAAATATGTATGGTTATCTTGGAAAGAAGCCATACAAAGAAAAACATGAGACTAAAATAATCAACATCAAGGTTCACCATACCATGTTCAAGTAAACTATTCATAATCTATTTTATATATTATGACCTAAGAAGAAAGATTCAAAAAGTGTAAAGCATGTAAGAGATAAGCTTCCTCTAGTACCACCACTTGAAAATAAAAAGCAATCCAAGCATGATGCCAACATAGTTTTGCATCCAAAACAATAAGAAAGGCAAAGGACTACCTAGGCACCACCACTAAGGACCTCACCACCACTAAGGACCTCACCACCAAGGGAGTCACAACTAAGGAATTCAAACAAATAAGATACATCAGAATCATAATTGGAGGGTTCAACACCATCACCACCATATAATCTATTAGAACAAGAAGAGCCTAAGGATGATAGGGAAGAATTGGAGGATTCAAACATAGAAAAGACACCCTGCCTAGCACAAGAGCAAGAGACCACCCTTGAAGAGGTGTAGTTAGACATGGAACATCCACTTGGTGAAGAGAGGGATGGTTTTAACACATAAAAAATGAGTGGAATGGACATTAACAAAAATTAATTAGCACTAGATATAGATGTCAATATTTTTGAGTGGGATCCCCTAAAAGGGAAGTAGCCAAATAACTTTGAAGTTCAACCACCTTTGGTTGATCTAACAACCAGCTTGTGTGTATAATACCAAATAGGCATTTAGATAGGTTGTTATATTTATATTTACATTTTCATCTATAGGATGTAACTATTGACACCAAGCATATAATGTCCTTTTTCTTGGATATGCACAATGAAGATTTCCATTTTGAGATACCTCTAGATATTCTAGTTTTGGATTCTAACATAATGGTACTTCCCACTCCAATTTGGGTTGATCCCCAACAACTATATCCTTTAAAAACTAACACCATATTTTTGAAAATGGTCTTTAAAGTTATGTGATAGAATTTAATTTTAGATTTTGATCCATGTACTACAAAGCATAAATATAGCTAGGTAGTGGAAATTTATAGTAAAAAAGTTTCCACTTAGAAGGCAGTTGAAGAGGAAGTGGTCATTCTGAAGCAACAAATAGAAGACACAATCCAAAGTCAAAACTTTAAATTTATGTAAAACTATTTTAGGATAGGAACCAACATTAGTAGATGTGGTCTCTTTACATGGATAAGTTATTCATAAATTAGAGACCCTTTTAAATCTCTAGTTGAATTAGTGCAAGGAAAAACCCAATTCTTAAAAGTGAATCATTATGGGTGGTTGAATAGTTCATAAAAGTAGTGCAAGTCTTTAGACACACCCTTCAAAGGGTTGGGGAAGTGATCCCCATCCTAGATGGGTTTTTTAAGAAAATAGCTTGGCCCATTAAAACTTTGGAGGCTCGACTCTAGGTAGAAGAGTCTCAATGATAGTAGTTGGTAGATGCTTCCCTATTAATAAAATATAATACCAAGCATGACAAGGCATATAAATATGTCAAGACCATATAAGAAACAATAAACATGCATAAACAACAAATCAATTCTAAATTTACATCTCTCTGAGGATAGGTTGTAAATGAGGTCACTACACTTGAATATGTCCAAAAGGATGCTTCCACATCCCTTGACCAATTGGTCAATAAGGTAAGCAACTGTCTCAGTTAACCCAAGGAGATGAAAAATTTAAAGGTGGTGATCAAGGAAATAACATCAAATATACTTGACACCTTATCACATTAGGATAGTATTAGAAAGTAGATTGAACCAATTTGCTATAAATTGTTGGTTGAGGCCAAGATTGGTGTTTAGTCCAGGATACACTAAGAGCATAGTATGGGGTGATGTCAGACCCCAAATTTTGACAAAGTATTTTGGATTTTTGGCACATAACCATCTTTGCATGAGAGGAGCATGGTGCAAAAATACCATGTCATAAAACCATATTGGTGTGTGAAAATAATGACGTATAATATCATAGTGAGAGAAGGCCCAATCAATAAAAAATAATAACAAACGAAAGAATGAAGAGAAAATGAATTTGTATATCATCAAAAGACTTGGGGAGAATGAGAGAAGTGGTAAACAGTTGAGGAATGATTTACAAGGACAAATTAGACTTTAATCATAACATGATTTTAGCACTAGCCTACATAAAGGAGGAAATTTGGCAATAAGGATCTATCACCGAATGAGAATGTAGGGGGAATGAAGGCTTGGGTCCTTAAGATAAAATGAATAAATGATTTCCATGACTCCCAATCTAGTGGAGATCATTCGCTAGTCACCTAAGTGTCATAAATAATGTAACAACTTGGTCATGGAAAACAAGTATAAATACCCCTATGTAGAGATATGGAAGGTTAGTAAAACATTGCTATTATGTAATAATTCCTTTTGCTAATATAAAAATTATGGAAGTTACTATTAGTTTTAGTGTTATTCTATAGTTGTTAAATAAGTTGAAACATTAAGTTATCAATATGTTTGGTTGTGTAAAATGTGGTTTGTATTTGATTTTAATGAATGGAATTTGCATTGTATGAGCTTGCATAATCAACACTTTGAACCTCATGGCAGTTATCTTTGTATTCATGTTTCTTTACATAGCTGAAACAAGGTCCATATTTGTGTATTTTATTTTTTATGTAATCAGTAATTTGATATATAAATAAATACAAATATATGACAAGCATGTTACTACATAACATAACCCATGGGAATTAGTTTCGTGCTACATTCTTTGGGTGAGCATGCAAGAGTTTAGTCTTACATGAAATGCCAGTGCATAAGATTGTTGAGAACTAGACACTTTAACACCCTAAGAAGAAATTGATAAAAAATCCCAACAACAAGAAAACCCATAAAAACCAATTCCAAATAAAATTATAAGTCCCAACCAATAATTAAAATATTTTTAAGTATGCTACATCAAGTGGAAAAAATCACAATTCCAAATATAAAAATATTGAATAGTGTGGCTCTTGAAGGCTACTAAGTGGGGATTAGGGAGCTAAATTATCCACAAGCAAAACATGACTCTTCAATACCCTTTCATATTATTAGGTATGCAAAACAAATCCAATTTTCCAAGACTGCCACACAACCCCCATGTAGGTTCAAAATCTCACAACACATTTTCCCCATATTGGTAAAATATTAAAAAACATAGAAGCATCATGTTTCTTTACCTACACAACCTCTATAGAAAATAGGAAGTATAGGACTCTATCCTATCAAGGTTAAATATTTTATATGAATTAATACAAAAGGTACATGTATCTACATTAAAATAACACTTCATTCATTATCATATAAAATATAAATCCTCTCAAATTACTTATGTTTTTATCACTTGATATTGAGGAATTATAAATTCTCCTTGAGGTCGAGTATGAACTAAAATCCGAAAAAATATATTCCCTTATGCTAAATGGGTGAATGAAATATTAATCTATAAAAAATTTAATTTAACACACTAGAATCCACTAACATCACATATTTCACTCCACTGCTATGAGGAAGATTCCAACCACTCAAGTTTTTTATCAATATTTCATGGGTCTGCTAATATACCCTCCCCTACAATTTACATTCCCTAGGTAAAATATCACTATCAAATAGGCACACACTTGCCTAGGTGAGTAGTATATTGTTCTCAAAAAATACATACTACACAATATTCAAGTGGCCATTGTGATTTGATTATAATGTAAAAATTATAATCATCACTAAGGATGACTAATATAAGGTTCTAGGACCACTTATCCATAAACCTCATGAATTATGTTAGGTACTAACTTATCCAACAAGATACACATTTAAGCACTCATAATTATCAATAAAAGGAATCAATTACAAACCATAAAAAGAGGGAGTTTACTCCAAAAGTATAACTAATGGTACAAATAATTATTCACTCAATTTACTCAAAATCATTTTTTATTTATCCCAAAGAGTCAATGGTCTCATGTTCATCGGTGTCCTATGAAACTCCTTATGTGTACTATGACTACCTCCTTAGTGATGTGTGTTGTCCACTAGAGTAAATGAATCAATTCATTGCAATATAAGTGATACCACAATATAATCACCTAATCTCATAGTTTTTAAACCATGCTCTTATACCAAAATTTCATGCAAAAAATTTGGCATGTAGAAAACTACACAAATACAAGTCATTGTTAAAAATAATAAAAAATTATCATTTATTTCACCTATTAAAACATACAATAAAAATTATATATAATCTATATTCCAAACAAGTGGTATATTTTAATTGTGTTTGTTCTTCACAACTTTTAATGTTCATAACCAACACAAGATATAATTATCCTAAGGATAATCATTTAGTAATTTTATTCGACATACAAATCAATAATTCAAAATACTTAAGTTATAAGATACACCCGATAGGGTTTTCACTCCATGTGTTGATAAAATGAGAAGGTATTATTTACAATACATCACTTCAAATCATCATGCAAAATTGAGGTGTTACTCTACTACAATTAATACATAGTCTTGCAATCTTCATCTCATTATATTCAAAATAGTAAGGTAAAAAAATCCTTAGGACTTAGATTAAACATACAGATATTTATTTCATTATTATATTGATGATCCTAAAAAATGAGTCTTAGCCTAACTTGAGGGTTAGATATATGAAAACCTTAACCTAGCCTTGTACCTAAGACTTGAAACCCCATCAAGTGGATAACTAACATATTTTATCATCATAATTAGTGTCACATGTAGTTATACTCTTGCATGAGTGAACTATATCCTCTATGAGATGTAATCTCCAAATGCCTTGGATAAGTAATACAAATCAATAAATAAAATTATATTGATTATAAAAAGCTTCTAAAAGCTATAAACATGGAATGTTAGAATGTTAATAATTTGCACTCAATAAATCTTAACATTTGATTTTATTTTTTGATGGTTATGAGAATTAGGTAAAAGGTGCACAAACATGATCTCAAAAAAAATTGTCTCACCACAACATAATTTACAGTACTAAAACTATCAATGAAGCCTTTATTTCCTTAATCATCAACAATTATGGAGTTAGTAACAATATTAAGTTTCAAAAAAAAATCTCACATCGATTAGTGCCATTTTACCTCCAAGAGGACTTCCATTAATGGCAACGATCTATTTACTAATTTCCACATTTCCAATCTTTTCTTAACATTATAAAAACATAGGTCACACTTAAGTTATATTAATTTAAATCATGAATTGATTAGATTTATATCTACATGATTAACAAGGTAGGGAAGTATGGTTACCACATAAAGGAAAGTGCCATAATTATTAGTCACTACTACTAACAATTATCTTTACTAATCTTAATAGAATACAATAGAGTCAAAATAAAATATATTTATAGCTAATAATTAAAACTAATTAATGAAACACACTTCTTAAGATAGAAAGAGTGTGTGTTAATCATGAACTATTTTTATTTATGATAATATGAATTAATTAAATCACTAAATAAAATAAAAAAATTATTCAACATTTTTCTATTATTTTCAAGTAGATAAAATCCATATAAAGACACCATTAATTCATTTCATGGAGTAAGCAATAAATTTTCCTTTGGTTTGATTGTGTTTTACAAGCTAAGAAAATATGAATGCAATGTTCAAAAAAAATTATATGGAATTATGTTGTAAAAAAACCTATCATTTTGAAATGAATTTAATAATCTAGAAAGTGTAATAAAAACTACTTGTGAAAAAGATTTTAGACTCTGACCAATTTTATTCCTGAATACTAGTAATAAAATTATTTTACTATTGTACTATTAATTTTAAGTTATTATTAATATAGTCTAATTAATATTGTAAATAATCCCCCATAAACTATTTGTTTTACTCATATTCCAAATGGTGTATGCTAGACTATTTTAAAATTAAAATAATGCTTTTATTAAATTAATTCATTGGCTATTGTAAAACTTATGTAAATAATTATTTATATTTCCCCTGGCTCCACATTTATTAATTCTAATATAACAATAGTAAGGCTTTTCAAAAATTAATAAATAATAATAACCACTATTACATCTAAAATAAATTTTAAGGGATAATAATTTATCTAAAATAAATCATACCAATATTACTAACATGGGTTAAAAAATATAATGTTGGAATCATGAACAAACATATAGAAGTTTTATTTCACAACATATATGATTATCCTACCTAGATAATAGAGAATATAAGGTAAGTATAAAAAATTAACCTTAAAGAATGTACCATCATGTAGAAACTATATATATGTACCTATAGAGTTACACATTATACATTTATAAGTCTTAGAATGCATAACCATCATCTATATTTTTATTCGTATAGGCATAATTTATAGACATAGTCCTAATGTACAAGTATCTTAATTTACATCTAAACAATGCAAAACATGTTAGGAATCATAAATAAACCATAGAACTATGGCATATGACCATGAATAATATCTTAGTAGGATAAATAACTATAACCCCCACTATTAAAATAAACTAGGCTTAGTACCATATAAAATACTATTAAAATACCCAAGTATTCTAAGTTTACTTTATATCAAAAAAAATTATTTTGTGGGCATTCACATAATTATCTAATCTTACATGTACACTATTTTGGCCTTTATCAGATATTATTATCATTATCTTATACTATCATAATCCAAGAATCATAGTTGCCTAGTTTCCATATATGTTCAACCTATAAATTCTTTAACTTAGTACATAGATTCCATCTTATAAAATAAGATAGCCACCAAATATCCAACTATGTTTATATTAATGTTGCATGTTTTAAAATTCATGAGAAAATAATATCCTTAGAGATATGTTTTTAAGGTTATACTTAAAATGAAAATTTATCTTTCACTATAAAACACCATACTTTACCCACTACAACCAAATTGAACAATAAATCGTAAGTCTCAAAATAAAAGTTATACATAAACAACATAAAATAATTGATTCAACCTTAATTAGACCCAAACTATGTGTAAACATTATACTTTAATATAAAATAATATTATTAGAATTTAAATCTATCAATAATATTTACAACCACCATTGACCTGTTATGTTACATTTTTATTCAATATATAGACCTTGTGGTGCAAAGAGACCTCTTCTAGGTATCTTAATCTAATTCTTATAGGTCTTCTATAATGTGATTTAATCACTTTCATTATTATCATAACCTGAAATACTTTTTAATACCTTCAAAATAATGATTCCAATCAAGAAACTATCCTTAACTAATATAAAATAAAAGGTTCTTCTAGACCCTAACACGACTGAGCCTTATTACATGTTTATAGCCTCTATTCATTGTATCCTAATCTTAATTAATGGATAATTTATTCCTCATTTAGAGTTAATTAACTGTGATAATGTTCTTACTTTTCTACTAACACCTCACACCTCATAATATAACCTTCAAATACCCTTCTCTATCAATCTTTAATCATGAACAAAATTATGCCTTTTAGACCTTCTACATAGACTTATAAAATTGTTCAATAAAATAAATATTGAGGAATAAATAGTATTGTATTTAAGAAAATAATTGAACACTTATGTCATAAACTATTATTCCCCTTATATTTCACTATACTTGGTTCTTGAAAACTCATTTCATAAAACAAGATTTCTAGCCTTCTTCATAAGACTACAAACCGACAAGAAAAAATATAACCCTCTATATGTAACTTAATACCATGAAAAAACCCTAAAACTCTCATATAATTTTACCCTTATACAAGGTTTCCAATATTCTTATTCATTCCTTTAGAGATTATATTTTCTTCTTGGACTTTCAAACAAGGTCTTTAGGCTTACAAATAGGTATGCAGACTAGAAAAATAGAAATATGTTATTTTATTCATAAACCATGTAAATAATTTACCAACTTGTAAAAAATTTATTTGACTATTATAAAAAAATTTATCATCTTTATAAGAATAAATCTCAAGTTATAGAGGATTTAGATCCTCAAACGCTTGTTTAAGACATGATTAAGCCTATAGAAAAACACGATCGTCTATATCTCCAAATGTGGAGGTACTATTTTTTTTTTAAATTAATATGTAAATGAGGTCCTTATAAATATGCCTTACAAATTTTAGTAATTTTCAATGATTCATTTAGGTTTTAGATCAAATTTGGTGAACTAAACAGTGGACTAGGTTTTAAGAGGTCAAGAACAAATAAAATAGATATCTTGAGTTCTAAAGAATTTCAATACTTCATTAAACTTGGGTTAGGTTTTTTTTCTTTTGAAAATCTTTTTTATATAATATAGGATTGATCAATCATATAAACCTATAGTTGATACTTTTTCAGCTAGACTAGGCACAAGAAAAGCCATGTTTTAAGCCCTATATTTGAAAGAGTGTAACAAGAGTAAAAAACATAAAGGAAGGTTAATTAAAATTATAATAAAGTAAATGAATTTATTCACAACCATATCAATATTATTTTTATTCAAATACACCTAAAACATAGTCCACATTATATACACATTTTTAACTTTTATCAAATATTGATACTTAACATCTTACAGGAACACATCGAGACTCAATATCTCTGAGTGTATGCCTTAAGGGGTGCACTGATAAAGGGGTGGGCTGAAATTTGCTACTTTCCAAGATTGTTGTCCCTTATTTCCAGATTTTTACCAATCTAACCAGATTTGAAAACCATTACCTAAGCTGTTACTCCTTCCTTGCATACTCCCTAGTCTTTTTCCTCTTTTCATCCCTCTTTTCCTCACTTTGATCCCCTTTCACTGTTGACTATACTAGGTCGACTAGGTCAATCCTATACAATTTTTAGCCTCTAATAACTATATAGGGTTGATTGGGTTAACCCTGTACTATTTTTGGGTACTTTTACTTTGGAGTTTAATCATCCCTTAGGCTAACCTAGCTCGAGACCTAGTAATTTATCTCCTAAAAACATACAGAGTCGATCATATATTTGCCTTATTGGATCAAAACTATCGACCCAGTATCTAACTTCTATGCACAAGATTTTAGGTATAGGATATTAGATCAACCCTATCAACCCAGTATTTTTTTTTATCTTTTCAAACATCCACCCAAGACTACTAGGTCGACCCATTTGACCTTGTACATTTTCAAGCACTTAGCAACAAACTTTTTTCAAAGCTTGATCGACTCAGTCGACCTACTTAGCAAAATTTGTAAGCATATATCAAGGTTCTTGAACAATAATCTCCATTCTCTACATATCGAATCCACCAAGGTTCCTTTATATCTTTCTATCTCTTTATTTACAATCTTTCCTTTTACACTTTTTAGTATCCAAAACTACCCTTGCATAGTTAATTGGATCGACCCTGCCAACCCAGTTCTATGTTCTGTATGTTGTCTAGATAACTAGGTTGACTCTACCAACCATGTTCAATTTTAGACCTTGTTCTTATAGTATAGGATTAACCCTATCAACCACGTTATTTATTCCATGCATACACTTTTGACTATATCAACATTGTACCTTGTTTCAAGGTTGGAACTAACCCTATATGCTAGTAATTAATTCACAATTTTTGTTTTTGTTGCTTGCATGCTTAGAATAGATCACATAGTTTAATTAGGTGGTTTTCAATTAATCATGTAGTTTCACTATTTTATATTTTATACACACACAAATAAATCATAAAATTTAAACACCCATTTTAACATTTGTCTACCCCCAACCTACTTAGATTTCATCACCAAGGGGGAAGCTGACTTGATACTCTGGTTAAGTATAAATCATGGTTAGTGGTATATTATAGTTAATCACTCTATACCCTTATCATTGTGGTATGTGAAGTGAGGGGATAGGCCCTAACATCAATCATGTATCAATACCACTATAGTCCCTTTCATCCCAAACTACCTAAAAGCATCCTTAGATTGCCTTTCTAGTTCCTTGCTTACATCCAACTTCCCATCACATTCAGAAATATATCTTAATAATCTAATTAACATTCAATTTGATGAATTAGTTAGATATTTTATTTCTAATTTGATTTATTTCACTTTTATCAATTGTATTTTATATTTAAAAACCTTGCATTAACCAACAATGGTGTAAGGCTTTGTGTTGTGTTCTTCAATTGGATTGGTCAACATTAATCTAGTTGCTTGTTTATTTCTTTTCAGTTATTTTTTCTAAATTGCTTACAAAAGTTATCTTGTTTAAGTTCACAAATATTTTATAGGTTTCTTAATTTTCCTTATTATAATAGGTCAACCCAGTCAACTTTGTATCTTTTTCATCATTTATTCATTGTATTGGATCAACCTAGTCGACCCTGTACTATTTATAGGCCCTATTTTTTATGCTTGATCAACCCAATCAACCCTGTATTACTTTTTTCCTTCCATGTTTATCAATTTAGTTCCCTATTTCTCCTTATTTGCATTTTATTCATCTCTCTTTAGTCATAATGAAGTCTCTTATTAGAATCTTCTTGGATAGATTGAATCCATTTAGATACTATATGGGATGTTCATTTCTCCCTCTCTTTTCTTCCCAAGAGCACCATCAGTCTTGGGGGACCTCTTCTCATCATTCATCCATAAATTGTAATATGGTACAAATAACACCTCAAGATGAATTTGATGGATCTAATTCTTTCATTACTTATCAAAAACCTTCTCATCTTCAAAATCTTCAAACTAATGTGGTAGTAATTGGTACAATTTTACTTAACAATCCCACTAATAATCCTTCTTCTAATAATCCTCCCCCTAACACCAATTTGGGGTTTCCTCCTATTGACAACAACCCACCACCTGATATAATTCAACTTTTATCCCAAATTATCCAACAAATGAACATAAATAAAAATTATAACATCAACCAAATGATGTAACCTCAACAACATTTAGTCAACATGGCTAATCAACCTCCAACTGTCTATCCTCAAACTAATCCTAATTTCATTCCTCCACCTCTTCAGGATGCCTTAGGCAATTTTATTACTAAACTTATAATGAATAAAAAGATGTTTCAAACCATTTAAAATGAGCCTTTATATCCTTTCATTGTGTCCATTTATATTGGTAACATATCTCCAACTATGAAGTATGATGGAACTAAAGACATTGCCTCATTTCTTAAAGCCTTTGACAATCTTTACAAAGAGTGGATCCAAACTAATACCTTTACCACTAATAAACTCTTGGTGAAAATTTTCACTATAAATGTATTATAATGGTGTAATAAACTTCCCCAACATTCTATTTGACAACTTGAAGATTTGGTTTATCCTTTGGTTAAAGAGTTTAAACACAATGATCTTCCCTAAAATTGTCTTAGCCACTTCATCAATGCTAAGCAATCTCCTACTAAATGAGGTCATGACTTTATAAAAATATGGAAATATTTAACTCATAAATATGACCATACAATGACTTATGATAACTTATTCAAACTCCTTATCACTGCTTTGAGTCCCACTCTCTAATATAAGGTTTGAACCTTTGCTCCCCAAATACTTAATGAAGCTATTGATCAAACTAAACATCAAGAATTTAGCATGGAGTAATTCAAACCTAATCCTAAACTTATTAAATGATATTTCAAAACATATAATGTTATCAGTAGTAATACTCTGCAAACCAAACTAAGAATTTCCAAAACCAATGTTCCTTCACCTTCTCATACACCTCTTTTGATTGAGCAAATGAAACAATTTTTTCCACCCTCAAAACCTTTCATCTATCCCAATGCTCCTCCTAAGTGTTATGACCCTATTTTATTTTGTTGGTTCCATGTAGACATTGGGAATTCTCATGAATATATTATAGGGATCATTAAAATTTTTATCTTATAAATGCTTAATGATTCATTCAATCATGAAGCTATGATCAATATTCATCATCAAGAATACATTGCTACTTTTCAAAAATGATAAACTTATAAAGATTTTACTTCAAATAACCAAAAATATTCTTCAAATAATTAACCAAAAACCAAGGATGTTTGTGCTATTGATGGTGATTATAGCCAATATTTCAACAATTCTCAATTTATATTAACACTTCTAAGGTCAATTACCATCATAAACTAGCTCACAAAGATCTCGTTACCAAACCTAAGAATCCATCTTTGGAAGAGCAACTTCTTTAAGATACTATCACTACTAATGTTTCTTTAGAAGACAAAGAGGAACCATCTCCTCTTTCTGATCTTCCAACTTTAACTATTCCTCCATTACCTCCTAAACCTCATGTTAGTTCTTCTAAGTCTCATTGGAACTTTCTTGAAAAACACAACTCTATGCCTTGTAATATTTCACTTATTGAGTTGGTTTGTACTTCTCCCTATAATCATTAATTCCTTATACAATATCTCTAATAAATTAATAATCCATCCTCCTTAGATGAAGAACCACCTTATATGGAATCTCAACCTACCAACATAAATACCATTGAAACTATGTGTCCTTATTCCAAGCCTTTTATTGAATTCCTTGAAGAAGACATGATCAATTATGAAATTCTCTTTCATGATGATGATCCACCAATTTTTTTATCAAACTAGCCATTAATACCACTCTTATCTAAAAATTTCTAGTTGATGAAGGTTCTGGTATTAATATGACATCTTTATGGCTCATCCAATAACCTAGTTATAACAAGGATCATCTCAAGCAAACCCATCTTACATGTCATGGTTTTGACAAGACTAATCAAAAGCCACTAGGTTGTATTTGGATTCCATTAACCATTGGACCTAAGACTGGTTGAACCAAGCTTATGGTCCTTAACTTAACCCTATCTTACATCATACTCCTTGGTCATCCATAGACTCATATAATGAGGGATATTGCTTCTTCTGGTATCTAGTTTATTAAATTCTTAAATGATGTAAAATGGTATAAGCATGAAGTTTATCCTAACCCATAGAGCATTTATCTTCCTAATCCTAAATCACAATATCATATTCCTGCCATTGCTAAGATCAATAGTGCTCCTTTACCCAAATTCATCAACATATTATCAATTTTCCCTCTCCACACAATGTTTAGGAGCCTTCTTTACCTGAAGATGATTTCACTTTAAATATTTTGGAGTGGCCAAATTATTTCAATATCCTCTCATCATGTCTCTTAGTACATTTAGTAATATTATGATTTCACCTTTTGAAACTCCCCCTGATTCTCAAGCATGTAGATTTTCTCTAACATATGATGATAGATATATAATGGTTCAATCTCAATCTAGAGACTTATATGTTCAACATTATTAGAAAACCTTAGCCTAAATTCATGCTTTTAATTAGGATGTTCATACCATTTTTTATGGGTCATACTTTAGATCATGAGGGTCATGTACCTCCTGTCAATCCTCTTCTTATCAATACTCTTAGGTGGTAGAGAAAATTATACCTTCTAAGTCTCAATAAATTTATACATCTCTTTTACCACCTATCAATCCAATAATTACATCTAATCCTTCTCCCATCACTAAACCCACTTATATTCCAACCCCTTTTGATCCATCTACTTCTTCTGCTCTTAAAATTACACTAGATGCTAAAGAAATTGATGTTCATTAGATACATTCTGAGTATGATCACCATGGAAATCAAATTTTATATCTTGAAGTACATGTCATGTATTATGGACCACTTCTTGCCTTTCCTAGTGATGACTCTATGCTTGAGTTACTTCATGCCCAAGAACCTCAACTTCCTTAGTAGCATCATAAACTTGGAAATTTTAATACTAAAACTCCTTGATTCAACAACTTCATTTCTAGCATTGATCCTAAAAAAATCTAATCTTTGCCTTACCTAATGCACCATGCCACTTTCAAGATGGCAATGCCATTCTTATCAAAGAAACCATTTGCATCAAATATGTTACTCCATCTTGTCCTTAACCAATTACTATCTCTCATGAACTTTTAGCTATTGCACATGATAATTTTAGCTTATTATTTGACAAATATCATGAGGCTTTTTCTTAGTCCTATGAGTACAAGCCTGGCATTGACCCTAGCATTATGGTGCATAATATCATAACTTATCTTGATGTTAAGCATATGCATTAAAAATAAATAAAATTTCCACCTGAACTTACCACTTTATGTCATAAGGAAATCATCAAATTACTTGACACTAAATTTATCAAACCAATAGATTATTATGAATAGGTCTCCAACATTGTGTCCATTTAGAAGAAAGTCACTATGGTCATTCACATTTTTATTGATTCTTATAATCTTAATCTTTCTTGTCATAAGGACAACTTCCCTTTAACTTCAATAGATGTCATTATTGATTCCATGGCTAGTTATGAAATTCTATCTCTTATGGATGGCTTCTTGGGATATAATCAAATTCATATCATTCCTGAGGACCAACATAAGACAACTATCACCATAGAATGGGGAAACTATTGATATGTCCAAATTCCCTTAAGTCTTAAGAATGCTAGAGCCACTTAAAAATGAGAAATGACTCAAATTTTTCATGATCTCATTCACAAAATTTTTGAAACCTATGTGGATGATCTCATTGCTAAATCTAAACATTGTAACAATCATCTTTTTGATCTTGCTATCATCTTTGACCATCTCTTTAAATATAAAATTAGTCTTAATCCTTACAAATGTATCTTCGGAGTCACATCTAAAAAATTATTAGGATTTTTAGTCACTCTTCACAACATCAATTTTGATCCTACCAAAATTAGTTCTATCATCAACATGCCCATGCCTCATTCTATTCCCAACATTTGTACTTATTTAGGAAAACTTGAGGTAATTAGATGATTCATCCCCAAAATGGCATATCCAATTCAATCCATTAATTCACTTCTCAAGAAAGGTACTTATTTGTAATGGATGGATCCATGTAAAAAAGACTTTGATAATATGAAAGAGTCATTGCTTCATCCACCTACACTTCATCCTCCTTCCAATGATAAACCTTTGATTATATATACTTCTTCCACATCTATTTTACTTGGGCCAATGCTTTCCCAACAAGATGATACATGAAGAGATTAAGTTATCTAATACATTAGTAGAGGCTTCATTGATTATGAGACATGTTATACCAAAATTGAGTGTGATTGTCTTGACATCTATTTCAAAGCTAAAAAGCTTTGCCACTATATGATTTACCAAACTACTTATGTCATTATTCATTCAAACTCCCTTCATCATTTATTCTCCAAATCATTCCTTCTTAGTGATAGAATTGGTAAATGGATGGTCCACCTTATGGAATTTGATCTCCACATCATCACTCAAAAAAATTTCAAAGGGAAAATCATAGTTGATCAACTTGTTGTAGCTCCCATTCTAGCCACTTCTTCTCTTCAAGATAATCTTCTAGATGACAATATCCTTTACATCCAAGTTCTTAATCAAGTTATTTTTCTCAAAGATTATTTTCATAGCTTTACCATCGATCTTGAAGCCAATAATCTTGATGACTCCACTAATCCCTTTGGTATTTCTAAACCAAAATTAGTTATGGAAGATCTTCCTAAAATTAATGTCGACTTGCATGAGGATACTTAGACCCTTCACTTTGATGTTGCTAAATGCTTTCAAGGAGATGAGGTTAGTTTCATTATCATAATCCCTCTTGTCAAAATCATACCTTTAAATTTTTTCTTCACCTTTGATGTCACCAACAATATGGTTGAGTATAAAGCTCTCATTTTAAGCATGAGAGTTTCTCTTGACTTATATATTCAATACCTTCATGATTTCGGTGATTATTAGCTTATTTTTCATCAAATTAGTGGTGATTATCCATGTAAAAGTGATAACCTCATCACATATCATCTGATTATGACCAATCTTGTTAAGGATTTCATCTCTTTCACTATTGAGCCTATTCCTAGAGATCAAAATTCCATTGTTGATTCTCTTACCTCTTCAACATCTCTCTTTTATCTAAACCAAATTGTTTTTTATCCTAATTTTCATATAAAAATAAGAAAATATCCATCTTCTACTCAACCACTAGATTATCTTATCTATCTATCAAGGTTGTTACCATTTGACAAAGTCCATGGTACCAAGACAACATTCAATTCTTATAGCGTCAAACTTATCCTCCTCATTTAGACTCATGAAAAAACACATATTCATAAACAAGACTTCAAGTATGTATTTGGACACAATATCCTTTATTATTGTAATGTTGAACATACCTTACTCGATTATGTTATGAAAGATGAGGTCCCTCCTCTTCTTGAACAAGCATATGGGGGCATTTGTGGTGGCCAATGTAGCAGGCATGTTATAGATCACAAATGCCTAAATATGTGTTAATTTTGTATTGATCTTGAAAAAGATGCAATTTAATATGCTAAAAAATGTAATCCTAATCAACTTCATGATGATATTATCCATTCACCTTCATTTTAAATTTAAACTATCAAATCTGCTTTGCCATTCTCCATATGGGGATTTGATCTCATTGGTAAACTACCTTACTCCCAAGATAGACATGCTTTATCATCACTACTATCGAATATTTTACCAAATAGGTAAAGTTCATTCCTCTTGTTAACATCATTGATCATATCATTTCCAAATTTATTCTTAATCAAATCATTTTCCACTTGGTGTTCCCCATACCATAATTTCAAATAATAGTGGTAATTTAAAAACTAGACATATTAAACAACTTTGTAACAAATTCAAGATCAATCACAAATTTTCCACATCCTATCATTCATAACACAATGGCCAAGCTGAAGCCACTAATAAAATTTTAAAAAAAAATCCAAAAGACAATCTATGAAACCTTCATGAATTATCATCTTCATCTTTACCCTACTCTTTGGGCCTATCAAACTAGCATATGTACTACCATTGGGGCAACTACATTTCCTCTAGTTTATGGTTCTGAGTCAATTCTTCCTTTATAAGTTGAAATTACCTCTCTTCACATATCCCTTCATGATATTATTATTGATGATGTATTATGTGAACCTCACCTTCATGCCCTTGATCTACTTGATGAATTTCATCTTCCTACCTTACAACATAATTGCCAATACAAGTTTTGTATTACCAAGGAGTATGTTAAATTCCACACATTTAATGTTTGTCATATTATTCTTAAATTATACTACACCCATGATAAAGAAGGTAAATATACCAAAAAATGGTGGGGGCCATATTTAGTCAAATATATTCTTGGTCTAAACACTTACCATCTTCAAACCAATGAAGTCCATATTTTCAAAGAGCCCAACATATAATTTCTCAAAAATTAATTTTCCTAAACATTTCCTTCTTTTTATGCTTTTTCTCTACATCTATCCAAAACATTTTGTAGGTTACTTACACAGGTCTCTCCCTCTACAACATGTTATTTCCTTTCATAAACATTTAGTCCTTCCTTTTGGTCTTTTGGTTTCTTGATGTAACATATTCTTATTTATCTTCTTTTACTTAATTTTTCACACCCTTTGGGTTTATATTTTATGAAGTTGTAGTATAAGACCATGGATAGGACCTATTCCTCCTCATAAAATTACTATCTTTTCATCTTTCTATATCTTTGTTCTCAAAACTTTAGCTTTTACTTCTTTTGATAGATGAAATTTTCAAAAACAATATATATTAGCATGTTTTATTCCACTTCCCTCATTCTTATGATAATGAATCACACTTTACTATCATTGTATCCCTTTTTTCCCTTTGTCACAATTTTTTATGATTTGAAGTAATTCAAATTGTTCCATGTGTCAACCCTCATGATTTACCATTTATTTCACTCCACATTGAATAAAAGAGGTTGAAGTTAAAATATCACTTTTATTTAACCTATATTTATGAGACTCTTAGAACCCATTCTCTTTGAAGTTCTCTCTCTTATCAACCTTGTTCCAAGTATTCAAATGAGAGTCATCTTTATCACCCATGTTTGGTTTTCCAAATTTTTATGGAGGATGAATAGAAAAATCCATCAAAAAATTTAAAATCCAAATCATTTTAATCAAAAGGAAATGATATCTAACATGTAACATACAAATCTCAAAAGTCAACATCACACCAAAATATAAGATTACAAACACATCTCTTATCTCCAATTGAATCTAAAACTCCACATTTGGCCTCACATAGAGTCGAGGTCGATTAGGGTATGGTAAAACTATAAATTGAAATAGGGGAATTCAACACTCTATCATTCTACCTACTTTCTCATGTAAGTACGTAATCTTAGTAGTACATAAATGGCTCTATAAGGTGCCCTAAAGTACATGAAACATGTTGTTGGGAGGTAGGTCCATTTTAATTTTCATGCATATAGCCTTCATGGGATGATATATATACTTCATTTTTTGACCTCACAATTGTGTGACTAAGATAAGTTATTTAGAGTCCTTAAGGTTAAAATTCCTATTTTTTTTATAAACCTGATTTGAGTGTCTTGACTTCGATAAAAAGCTCCACTACCTTGGGTTTTCCTTCATTATCCCATCTACCCATTTAATTCACCACTTGATAGACAAACTTTGATTCAAAATCTATTTTTCCTTGTTCTTGAATTCCTTTTTCTTCACCTCTTAAAAATATGATAGCACTACTTTGTTTTAGTTTTATCTATCCTTAGAGTGAAACAACATGTTTGAGAAACTATGGATTAATTCTTTCTTTTTCACCATGATTTTACATTTATAGACTTAATTTAATTTCCTTTTACCATTTGTCCTTATTTGTACTATCTTGTTATTATGAACACTTGATTTTGTACCCTTTTTTCATTATTGAGTGATGTTGGCTTGTTCCTTCTCATGCAAATTTTTTTTGTTTTACTTTTTTATATACCTTTTTCAATTGTTGAGTGAGATAAGGATTCTTAATTCTCAGTCATAGATGTTGTTTTACAATTTTGTTTCTACTTTTACCTTTATTTGTTTTTAATACCATCCTAATTGACATGTATCATTAGTTTGACTTGGTGAGTTTACTTTTCTTACTTAAGGATAGCTTGTTTGAGTTTTTTAGTATTTAGTAGCCTTGGATTTTAGGTTACCCAATTTAATCTTGTTGTTTGACTTGGTCATTTGGTATAACATACCACTTGTCACCTTAGCTTGCCAAATTTCCCAAGTACATCATGTCCTCATAGCACCAATTATCTTGGCTTTCTTGCATTTGTTTGTTTTTTATCTTTATTTTTTTATTCTTGGGTTTGTCAAAAATAGTCTCTATGCCATCTACAATTAAAACTAACAACAAAACAGACAACCATCCGATGATAAAGGTAAGTAATGGTATAAATTACATTTACCTTTTAGTTATTTAATTTTCAATCATTTTACTTTTAGTTATTTTTGTTTTAAAAATATTACAACTCTTTTTTTTAACCTTAACATGGTGTACCCTTCTATTCTTTCTCAAAGCACCATCCCCTTATTACATCTTAGTGACACATGATGAGATTTCAGTGGGGCATATGTATACACATAATATTTTTAACTTTTATCAAATACTAATGCTTAGTATCTTGAAAGAACCTATCAAGACTCAATCCCTTTGAGTGCATGCCCTAATAGTTGCATCAAGAAAGGGGAGTGCAAACCTTTGGTAATTCACAGGATTGTTGTCCCTTATTGGCACATTATTACCAATCCAACCAGATATTAAACCCATTCCTTAAGCTATTACTCCTCTCTTGCACACTCCTCCAATATTTTTCCTCTTTCCATCCCTCTTTTCCTCTCCTTGATCCCCTTTCTCTAGTTGATTGTACTAGATCGACTGGGTTGACCCTATATAATTTTCAACCTCTAATTATTGTATAGTGTCAACTAGGTTGACTATGTAATTTTTTTTGGCTTTTTTCACTTTAGAGTTTCATTAGTCCTTCGGTCAACCTAGCTAGGATCCTAGTGATTTATCTCCTAAAAAATATAGGGTCAACTGGGTTGACCCCGTATATTTGACATATTCAAAAGGATTTAGGGTGAGATATGCCTATAAATACATCATTTTGTCATTATTTCATTATGAAATCAAGATTTATTATTCACTCACACTTCTTTACAATTTGCTCTTCCACCATTTTACTTGAGGAGTCTTAGCTTAGGATTTCTACTTAGAGAATCTAATTTTATGGATAAGTATTAGATCCTTTGAACTTTCTTAGTTATCCTTAAAAACCACAACAACCTCTCTCAAAGCCCCTTTGGCCAAGGGAGAGATTGAGTCTTGATGGGTTCACAGTTAGGTAAGTATATTCTAACTTTATTCTCTTCTTTTTAGTAGATAGAAGTAGTATAAATATTGGCTCAAATAATATTACTCTTCATATTCCATGTATTAGGGTCTTACACATACTTAGCTTAATTAAGATTCTCTTATACATGTTTTAACTGATTTACTAACAATATTTGGTTTTCACTAGATTAGATTTAGTTTCTTGTTTATTAGAATAGTGTAAACATTAAACCTAGGACTCTTGTAGGGTTGTTACATGATTGTGTTAGACTGTAAATTTTTGAACCCTTCCTAATATGGTGTATTGTGATAAGTGATCTCCTAATTTGGTCTAGCAGATCCCCATATTTGTCATGCCCATGTTTAATAAATGTATACCCATCAAAAGTGTAGGTATGCTCTATCTTCTCCAAACTAGGATTGATTTATAGACATGATGCATTTCTTATTGCATACAAACATAATCTTACAACTTACAATAAACCTTCAATAAACATCACTAAAAGTTTGAAAACTAGACTTATCTTTGTATTCATTCCTTCTAGGATCCTTTCTTCAAGGTTTGAGGATATATAACTTGTAAAAACATATTATAATATTATTTTTGTTTTGTTATATAGACAAAGTATCTCTCAACAAGACTACAACTCATTCAAACCTGCTTAATGTTAGCTATCTAGATATCACCCAATAGAGATCAGATTTCTCAAGTCTAAATCATACCTAGACTAACATGGGAATGATCTAAGGCCATGGGATGCCTATATCTAGATCAGATGTCTATATTTTTATGAGGCTAGCTCTTCTGATTATATCACTATTCACTACTTACTAAACTATTAATTATTGGGATGAAAAGGGGAAGAAAGAAACTAAAAGGGAAACCTACTTTACCTTTGGTGATGCACTTGAATAGTTGTTTAGCCTCTAAAATATTTGAAACTAAGGCACACATATGGATCAAGATAGAAAAATTTATCAGTAAAACTTCTTTAGATTAGTCCTAAATATTAGTGTTTCAATGGAATGCTTGAAATAAGTTTTGTATATTGAAGGCATGTACACGGACATATCTAAAGACACTACATACAAACAATTTTCAGTGCAATTTATGTTCTTAGCTCTTCAATTGACCTATTAAGGATGAAATTATAGTAGTAGGTGAGGAAAGGACATGCAAAAGATGACAACTATCACACTTATATGAAAATACATAATAAAAAAACACACTACCACCATAAACTAATCTATAAACAAAACTCTTTATTTATTTTATGGTGCAAGTTATAATTTATTTATCTCTCTATATACTAGCTTCAGGGATCCCCCTAAAAAAATGGCATCAACATCCTACATATATAGTAAAATTGAAATATTCTAGCCAATGTGGCATGGAAAAGAGAAGGATTATTCTTTTTTGAGTTAAATCAAGACTAAAATCCTTTTACATTGTTAAGTCAAGTCTTAAAATATCTTTAAGGTATTCAAACTCATGCATGATCTTTAATTTTTCCAGAAAAAGGAAGGTTGTGATCTCTTATTGAGATGGTAAACCCTTTCATGAATTTTTTTTCCATCTTTGATTATTAAATTGAGCTTGAAGCTGATTTAAAGCTCAATTGTTATCCTCTTTTTCATGAAAAGCATGAGAGATGCATGATACTCACCAACTAGTTCACTAAAGTAATGTGGCCTTAAGGACTATCCAACTCCACTAATTTCCTATTTCTATGATTTAGAGCTCAAAGTATTTAAAATGTGAATAAATATAAATGATAATAGTAAATGAGTAGTGTGTATACTCCATTTGAACTCCAAGATAGACACTTTAGTGTCAATCCTCAAACTTGATCTATTGTAAAGACAAAGTCTTTACATGCATAGACCTAATAGAGCTATGACTATCCACTTTAAGTGGCTAATATAATTATCACATTTATGCCCTAGTATGCTCTTTACTTCAAATCTTAAACGTAGATTAAATATAGATTGAAAACTAATCTAAATTATTCATTTTCATATAGCTATTATATCGATGAAAACCTATAGGCTGCATAGCCTTGATCCTAAACTGTATTAGGTTTAAATAAACCTATTCTACCTTTGAACCCTATAGAAATTTATAAATAAGTAATGCACAATTTTACTTTATAGAATAATTAATACAATCATGAGACCATATTGCCACCTTAAGAACTAGGTTGATAGGTTCTAGACCTTTGAACCAAAGGTCAAGACTAGACTCTAATGGTGAAAATGCCCTTTAAAATATTTTCTCTAGTTTGACCTTAGTAATATTCAATCTTGGATCCATGTAACTACTTTACTCAATCAAAAATTGGTTCTTTGACCTCTAATGGAAAATATCTTGGGTCAACCCAGTTCATTAGTTCTCAATAATGACTCGGCCTATTGACTATCCTAACCTTTATTGCACCATTAGATTTCCATGGTACATTTTAAGATGAGTCCTTAGATCTAATTAGTCCCACTTTCATCATCCTTTCCCTCACTCTATTATATCTATATGTAATTTCAAATGCTAAACACTGGGTCTACCTCTATTTTAATTCAAATGGCTATCTACTATGGCTTAAAATTGACATTTGCATGCCTGTTATTTGATGTCTATGTGATCATGATTGACATCCATATAATCATCAATATTTGAACCATAATGATAATTTTCAAGATTTATTTTGACATTCACATGAATTTCAATTATGTATACATCACCATCAATGACATAAACATAACTATAACACTTTGAACACCAAATGGTTAATTGTTGAGCTTAATTTTAATGTTTGTGTGCACATCCCATTCTGTAAGTTAATTCTTTAAAGCTTAGATCGTGAGATAGAAATATCATCAAGACATGAATTTTGAAGAGTAAGATATTGGATTTAAGGGAATAATTTCCATGTGATCCTTTAACCCTATGAGTCTTTTTGAGCTTACTTATAGAATTCATAAGTAAGCTAACCCATCCACTTATGCATGATGTCTTGGTGATGGTCCTACTCTTCACATCTTGTACAAGTCATATTTTGATCCTTAAAATATCTATAACTTTTCTCATTTGTTTAATATAAACTAAATCTTAGTATTTAGGCCAAAATTTGGCCAACATTTCTGGTGAACCATAGGGAAGCATGCCTGCCATGCTTGAGAACCCATGCCATTTGCTTTGTCTAATCTATTGGGCATGGAATATCCTCTCTTTGCAATAAATAGATATAAATATAAAACTAATTTCCCCTCTTTGATAACTCCTCTTGAAATAAGCAAAGACTAAAAAACAAAAAAACAAAGTTCCCAAGGCACTTATTGAAGGGAAACATATAACAAAAGGGAAACTAACCTAAACAAAGCAAGGACCACTAACTTAAGGAAATAGGGAAAACAAGATGAAAGGGAAGTAGACTACTACTTGTGCTAATCAATTATTGAAATGAAACGAACCTATAATGAATAACCTAGAATAAGATGCTTCCTTCCATGATCAAATGGAAAATTATTTGATGCACCATGGAACTTTAAAATGTATTTGTCATCTCTTGATAGCTCTCTTGTGTAGATAAGAGTAATTAGATGCTCATGTCTTCTTGATGATATAGTTGGGATTATAACCTCCATTACTAGGTACATTGATTGAAGGTATGGATCCAAGACCCAATCATCAAGCTCCTATATCTATGTACTTTGTAATAACATCTTCAATTTTTCTTCATTTATGAGCTATTAATGATCTAATATCTCTTCCATTATACTTGATTCTACCCCTCATGGATAGGTAAAATGTCCAAATTTTCATGATTTATATTTTTTACCTCTTTAGGCATGTTAAAGGGAAAATTTTCCTCATTTAATTCGTGACCAAGAGCAATGACTTGAGGTACTATATCAATGAACACTTGTTCATTCTTATTATCTTCATGAATTTATACTTCTTATGAGCTAAAATGGATATATTCAATAATTGGTTGGTCTTTAATATCTTATATGGGAAGTGTGAGACCCTAAAAATCTTGATATTCATTATAAATATCCATATATTGCTGCCATAAATCATCATAGTTACTTTCAATCTTATCCTCTTTGGCTGGATTGCATTCATCAATGGTCAATTCAGTAAGTTCTTGAGGTGAGACATCTGATATGTGATCAAGAGATTTCAAGAGATTTATAAGAAAAAACTTCTTGTTTCATACTTGAAACTTTCTTTCTTACACTTGTTATTCTACTTGTATCTCAGCTTGTATCTCATTTTCTTTGAGATTATGAAAGATGGAATAATGCTTGTCATTTCAAAGTGGTGTCCCAATAATGATTTCTTCCTCTTGATCACTCAAGTCACCTTCATTTTCTATCTCTTTGGCTGCATATTATTCATTTACCTTACAAAAAAGAGGTTCTTTCTCCAAAAGTGGCATGGTAAATCCTTGAAAGTATTCAATAAGATGAAAAAGGTCCATAAAAGTTACCATATACACCTGATTTTGCTCATGGAATTTCTCCTCTTGGATCATCTTCACCTCCTCTCTCTATTGCAATTTTTATTGAATGGCTGTCCATAAAGGAAAGGACTTGGGATTTTAAGGAGAAATGAGTGGAGGATGAATGATCTATAGTTTACTCTTGAACTCAAAATCTTGAATCATGCTCAAATGTTCTTCTTTTTGCTTGTAATGTTTTAGCTAACTCCAAGTCAAAAACTTAGGTTTATATACCTCTGCTTTTGTGCTTTTTGCAACCATGGGTTTGAAATAAGGAATTTGTTACTTTGTTTCCTTTACAACTATGATTGAATAGCGAAGGTACTGATTTGAGAGCTTAATCTACCAAACTATTTTAGCCTCAAAATTATGGATTAGACCACTAAGGATCTCTTCCTACAAACTTGAAGATGTACTTGAAGATGTAGGGTTCTATATGATCTATGTAATCTAAAAATTAGACTCTTCAAATCATACTTCCTCAACATTTTGAGACATCTATTGGATAGAATTCTAAGTAGGAAATATAGGCAAGGATTGGTTTGACTTATGAGGGTTGTGATAAACATTAGTTTTCTGATCATAAAGGGAAAAAAGAAGCTCTATGGAATACACTATTGATTATAATGACCCTAGGGTTTCTCATAAACCACCACCCTTTCTTCAATATTTACTATTAGACCTCCAATGTCTAGAATATCATAACTAAACTTTGAGTGACCTTGCCTTATCAAAGTTGTACATACCTCTTTAGACTACTAAAAATTTGATTTCATGCTCTAAGTTTTGTACTTGGAATTTTCCTCTCTATAACTCTTCATAGTATCCATGCTTATCATCTCTTTATTATAGCCAAAAAGTGTTTTCTTGAAGTTTGAGATGGACTATTTAGGATCTTGAATGGGTTGTTAAAAATGATAACAAGACCTATGAGAGTGGTTATAGGACTATTATGACCTTTGACATTGAAGATAAGGCTTTGTATTCTCTTCATATGGATGATATGGTTCATGGGAGGGCTGATATGGGTCATGAGGATCATACTCGAATTGTTGGTAAGGAGAAAAATGATGAAATTCTTCTCTGTAAGCTACCATAGCCTAGAAAATCATAAAGATAACTCAAATTATGAACAATATTGTACCTTTTACATTGAGATAAAAGCCATAAGAGTATAGGAAAATGGTTTTGAAGATGAATGGGATGCAAAATTTGTAATCCAAGAGATAAATTCATGTCCTATCAGGCATGTTAGAACTATTAGCTATCCAGATAGCACCCTATAGAGATCAAATTTCTCAAGTTTGACTCATACCTAGACCAACATGGGAAAGATCTAAGGCTATGGCATGATTCTGTCTATATCAGACCTCTATATTTTAATGAGGCAAGCTCCTTTGATTATATTACTATTCACTACTTACTAAACTATTTATTGTTGGGATGAAAAGGGGAAGAAAGAAATTCAAAGGGAAACATACATTACCTTTGGTGATGCACCTAAATAGTTGTTTATCCTCAATAAATTTTAAAACTAAAGCAATCATATAGATCCAGATAGAATGATTTGTGGGCAATACATATTCAAATCAGTCCTAAACATTAGTGTTTCAAAAGAAGGCTTGAAATAAGATTTACAAATTAAAAGTATGTGCATGAAGGTCTCTAAAAACACTTCATACAAACAATCTTCAGTGCAATTTTTATTTTTAGCTCTTTAATTGACCTGTTGAGGATGAAATTATAGTAGTAGGTGAGGAAAGGACCTACAAAAGATGATAACTATCACACTTATATGTAAATACATAATCAAAAATACACACTACCACCATAAACTAATCTACAAACAAAACTCTTTATTGATTTTATGGTGAAAATTACAATTTTTGTATCTCTCTATATACCAACTTCAAGGATCCCCCATAAAAGAATGGCTTCAAAAGCTTACATATATAGTATAATTGAAAGATTCTAGCCAAAGTGGAATGGAAAATAGAAGGATTAGTCTTCTTTGAGTTAACTCAACACTAAAATCCTTTTACATTACTAATTCAAGTCTTAAAATATCTTCAAAGTATTCAAACTCATGCATGATCTTCAATTTTTCCATAGAGAGGAAGGTTGTGATCTCTTATTGAGATGGGAAACCCTTGCATAAAAAAATTGTTCTTCTTTGATTGTTAACTCAAGATTGAAGCTAATTTAAAGCTTAGGTGGGATCCTATTTTGCATGAAAATCATGAGATGCATGATACTCGCCAACTAGTTCACTAAAGTAATGTGGCCTTAAGGACTAGCAAACTCCACTAAGCTCCTCTTTCCATGATTTTGAACTTGAAGTATTGAAAATGTGTATGAATCAACATGTGAATAATTTATGAGAAGTGTGGAAAATTTTTTTGAACTCCAAGATAGACACTTCAATGCCAATCCTCAAACTTGATTTGTTGTAAGGACAAAGTCTTTACATCTATGGACCTGATAGAGTTATGACTATCCACTTTAAGTGGTTGATCTGACTATCACATTTATGCCTTATAGTTATATTTCCTAAAAATCTGAAACATAGGTTAACTATTGATTGAATACCAATCTAAATTATTGGTTTTCGTATAGCTATTATATCGATGAAAATATATAGGATGCATAGCCTTGCTCCTAAACTATATTAGGTTTAAATAAACCTATTCTACCTTTAAACCCTATAGGAACTAAGGACTCATTATATGTATAGGTCCCATTTATATAAAAATGAATACATTTGTGAGACCATACTATCACCTTAAGAATTGGGTTGACATGTTCTAAGCCTTCGAACCAGAGGTTGAAACTAGACTCTAATGTTGAAAGTGACCTTTGAAATATCTATTTTTGTTCAAAATTAGTTGTATTCAAGATTGGTGACATGTATCTACTTGCCTTGATCAAAAAATTATTCTTTGATCTCTAGTGGCAAAGCTCTTGGGTTGACTCAGTTCAATGGATGTCCATAATGACTTGCCCTATTGACTCATTTGACCTTTCTTACATAGTTAGATTTCCATAATATGAGTTAACATGATCCCTTAGATCTACTTAATCTTACCTACATCATATTTTACCTCAATTTATTGGATCTAGATGTATGTTTTAACACCAACCATTGGATCTTCCTCTATTTAAACTCAAATATCTATCTATCATGGCTTAAAATTAACATTTGCATGCCCATCATTTGATGTCTATGTGACCATCATTAATGCCCATGTGACTGTTAGTATTTAAAAAATAATGAATAATTTATAATATTTATTTTGACATCTATATGATCATAAATTATGTCTACATGACCATAAATGACATCCATATGACCGTCACACTTTGAACACCAAATAGTTTAATGCTAAGCTTGATTTTTACATCTGCATGCACATCTAATTTTTCAAGTTAATCTTTGATGGCTTAGATCTTGAAATATAATTCTCATCAAGACATGAAATTTTTAGAGTAATATCTTGATATTAAGGGTATCATTTCCATGTGATCCTTTGGCCCTATGATGCTTTCTAGACATACTTATAAAACACACAAGTAAACTGACATATCCACTTATGCATGACATCTTGGTGATGGTTTGGCTCTTCATAGCTTGTAAAAGTCATCTTTTAATCCTTAAAAACTTTTTAACTTTGTTCATTTATTCAATCTAAGAAAAATCTTGGTATGTGGGTCAAATTTTGGCCAACATTTCTGGTGACTCACAAGGAAACAAGCCTGTTATGCTTAAGAACCAAGGACATTTTCTTTTTCTAATCCATTGGGCATGGAGTCTCCTCTCTTTGTAAAAAATTGATTTGAATCTAAAACTAATTGCCCCTCTTAGATAACTCCTCTTGAAACAAATAAGGACCAAAAGGAAAAAACAAAACAAAGTGCCCAAGGCACTAATTGAATGGAAACATAAAATAGAAGGGACTCTAACCTAAACAAAGCTAGGACCACTAAATTAAGGAAATAAGGAAAACAAGAAGAAAGGGAAGCAAACTAATACTTGTGCTAATCACTTATTGATAAAAAGCAAACCTAGAATAATTAACTTATAATAAGATGATTCCCTCTAGAATCAAATGGAAAATTATTTGAGCTCGCATGGAACTTTGAAATGTATTTATCATCTCTTGATAGCTCTCTTTTGCACTAAAATAAATTGGATGCTCATGTCTTTTTGATTATGCATCTTGTATTCTAACCTCCATTATCAAGTACATTGATTAAAGGTATGGATCTAAGAACCAATCATTAAGCTCCTATATCTATGTAATTTTCATTAGCATCTTGAATTCTTCTTCATTTATGAGTTACCAATGATCTGATATCTCTTCCACTATACCTTGATTCCACTCCTCATGGACAAGTAATTATCCAAATATTCATGATTGATATTTTAGATCTCTTTAGGCATGTTAAATGGTAAAATTTCATCATTTTATTAGTGATCAAGAGAAATGTCTTGAGGTACTAGATCAGTGAACACTTGTTCATTCTTCTTATCTTCATGAATTTGCTCTTATTATGAACCAAAATGGATAGATTTAGTATATGGTTGGTCTTTAAGATATTCCATGGGAAGTGTGAGACCCTAAAAAGCTTGATATTCATTATAAATATCCATATATTGTTGCCACAAATCATCATAGTTACCTTAAATCTTATCCTTTTTGGCTAGCTTCCATTCATCAATGATCAATTCAATAAGTTCTTAAGGAGATTCTTGAGGTGAGAGAACTGATATGTGATCACAAGATTTATAATAAATAAATTCCTTTTGCATACCTAAAACTTCTTCTTACACTTGTTCTTCTACTTGTATCTCATCCTAGATCTCATCTTCTTTGAGATTATGAAATATGGAATCATGCTTGTCATTTCCAATTGGTGTCCCAATAATTATTTTTTCCTCTTGATCACTCAAGTCACCTTCATTTTCTATGTCTTTGATTGCATCATCTACATTTTCCTCACAAAGAAGAGGTTATTAATCTAAAAGTGGCCTAGTAGATCCCTGAAAGTATTCAATAAGATGAGAAATGTCCATAAAATTTACCATAAATACTTGATTTTTCTTATGGAGCTACTCCTATTGAATCATCTTCACCTCCTCTCTTTGCTACAATTTTTCTTAAATGGCTTTCCATGAAGGAAGTGACTTGCACTTCTCTGGAGAAATGAGGGGAGGATGAATGATATCTGGGTTGCTCTTGAACTCAACATCTTAAAGCATACTTGAATGTTATTCTTTGTCTTTGGACTATTGTATTTGATTCCAAGTCATGAACTTTGGTTTATGAACTTATAATTCTATAATTTTTGCAGCCATGGGTGTGAAAGAAGGAATTTGTTGTTGTGTTGCCTTTGCAACTACCATTAAATGGTGAGGGTATTGATTTGCAAGCTCAATCTGCCTGACTATATTAGTCTCAAAATCATGGATTAGATCATTGGGAATATCTTCCTACAAACTTGAAGATGTAAGATTATGTGTGATCTATGCAATCTAAAAATTAGACTCTTAAAATCATACATCCTCAACATTCTGATACCTTCCTTGGATAGACTTCTAGTTGGAAAGCTAGGCAAATATTGGTTTGACTTATTAGGGCTATGATAAACATTAGTTTGATGATCATAAAGGGAAAAGGGCAGCTCTATGGGAATATATTGTTGATTATAATGACCCTAGGCTTTCTCATAAACGACCATACTTTCTTCAATATTTAATATTAAACCTCTAATGTCTAAAATATCAAAACTAAACTTTGAGTGACCTTGCCTTATCAAAATTCAACATACCTCTTTAGTTTCCTACAAATTTTCTCTCATTCTCTGAATTTTTTACTAAAAAATCTCCTCTCTATAGCTCTTCCTATTGTCTATGCTTATCATCTCTTTATTATAGCCAAAAAAGTTTTCTTGAGTTTTAGATAGACTATTTAGGGTATTTAATGGGTTGGTTAGAAGGATAATAAGACCCATGAGAGTGGTTTTAGGATTGGTGTGATCTTTGATAATAATGATAAGGATCTATATACTATTCATATGACTGATATGGCTCATGGGAAGGCTAATATGGATCATAATGATCATACTACAATTATTGGTAAGGAGAAGAATCATGAAATTCTTCTTTATAAGTTGCCATAGCCTAGAGAATCATGAAGATAAATCAAATTATGAAAAATAATGTACCTTTTACCTTGATATAAAGGCCACATGAGTATTAGAAATTAGTTTTGAATATGAATGTAATAGAAATTTGTACTTTAATAGATGAATTCATGTCCCATCGGGCATGCCAAAACTATTAGCTATCTAAATAACACCCAATAAAGATCAAATTGCTTAAGTCTAACTCATACCTGGACTAACATGGGAATAATCTAAGGTCATGGGATGTTTATATCTAGATCAAACCTCTAGATTTTGATGAGATTAGCTCATCTGATTATATAATTATTTACTATTTACTAAACTATTGATTATTGGGTTGAAAAGGGGAAGAAATAAATTGAAAGGGAAATCTACTTTACCTTTGGTGATGCACCTAAATAGTTTCTTATCCTCTAAAATATTTAAAACTAAGGCACACATGGATAAAGATAGAACAATTTGTCAGCAAAACTTCTTCATATCAGTCCTAAACATTAGTGTTTCAAAGGAAGGCTTGAAAGAATATTTGCATATTGCAGGTATATGCATGAAGGTCTTTAAAGACATTTCATACAAACAATATTTAATGCAATTTATATTCTTAACTCTTCAATTAACCTATTGAAGATGAAATTAAAGTAGTAGGTGAGGAAAGGACCTACAAAAGATGAAAACTATCACACTTATTTACAAATACACAATCAATAATACACACTACCACCATAAACTGATTTGCAAAAAAAAAACTCTTTATTAATTTTATGATACCAGTTAAAAAAATTATATCTCTCTATATACTAGCTTTAGGGATCCCCCTAAAATAAATGTCTTTCAAATCCTACACATATAGTAAAATTGAAACATTCTAGCTAATGTGACATGGAAAAGAGAAGGATTAGTCTTCTTTGAGTTAACTCAAGACTAAAATATTTATACAATATTAATTTAAGTCTTCAAATAGCTTCAATGTCTTCAAACTCATGTATGATCTTTAATTTTTGCATAAAAAGTAAGGTTGTGATCTCTTATTGAGTTGACAAACCTTTGCATGAAAATTTTGTTCATCTTCAATTGTTAACTCGAGATTGAAGTTGATTTAAAGATGAAGTGGGATCCTCTTTTACATGAAAATATTGAGATATACATGATACTCACCAACTAGTTCACTAAAGTGATGTAGCCTTAAGGACTAGCCAACTCTGCTAAGATCCTCTTTCTATGATTTGCCACTTGAACTATTGAAAATGTGTATGAATCTACATGTGAATAGTAGATGAGCAGCATGGAAACTCTGTTGAACTCTAAGTTAGACACTTTAATGCCAACCCTCAAACTTGATCTATTAAGGAAAATTCTTTACATGCATGGACCTGATAGAGATATGATATTCCACTTTAAGAGGCTGATCTGACTATCACATTTATGTCTTAGCATAACCCTTACTACAAATATTGAACATAGATTAACTATAGATTTAAAAACCAATCTAAATGATTATTTTTCATATAGCTATTATATCGATGAAAACTTATAGGCTACATATCCTTGCTCCTAAATTATATTAGGTTTAAATAGACCTATTTGAACAGATAAATAATTACATTCATAAGTCCCATTTATATAATACTAAATATAGTCATGAGACCATATTATCATCCTAAGAATCAAGTTGAGACTAGACTCTAATGGTGAAAATGCCCTTTGAAAGATCTACTCTGGTTCAAACTTAGTCATATTTAAGATTGGTTCCATGTACCTTCTTGCCTCTATCAAAAACTTCTTCTTCAACCTCTAATGGAAAATCTCTGGGGTTGACTTGGTCCATTAGATGTTGATAGTGACTTGGCTTGTTGATTATTTTTACCTTTCTCGCACCATTAGATTTTCATGGTATGAGTTAATGTGAGACTTTAGATCTATTTGGTCCCAATTGGATCATCCTTACAATTTCTCTATTGGATTTGGATGTACATTCAAATCCCAACCATGGGATGTACCTCAATTTAAATTTAGAGAACTATTTATCATGGATTAAAATTGACACCTACATGCCCATCATTTAACATTCATGTGACTATTAATTTTTGAACCCCAATGGATAATTGTTGAGATTTATTTTGACATCCACATGACTATTGACGATCCATATGTGACCATTATTGACATCTATATGACTGTCATGATTTGAACATGAAATATTTAATTGTTGAGCTTAATTTTGACATTTGCATGCATGTCCTATTTTGCAAGTTAATCTTTAAAGGCTTATATCTTGATATAAAAATTTAATTAAGACATCAATTTTTTAGAGTAAGATCTTGGCATTAATGTAATCATTTCCATGTGAATATTTTGCCTCATGGGCCTTTCTAAGCATACTTATAAATGCACAAGTAAACTAACTTGTCCACTTATGCATGATGTCTTGGTGATGGTATGGCTCTTTAAGGCTTGTTTAAGTCATCTTTTGATCCTTCAGATCTCTATAACTTTTCTCATTTGTTCAATTCAAACAAAATATTGGCATATGGATCAAATTTTGGCCAACATTTATGGTGATTAAAAGGTAAGCATATCTTCTCTGCTTGAGAACCCAGGATATTTGCTTTGTCTAATCCATTGGGTATGAAGTCTCCTCTCTTTGTATCAAATTGATCTGAATCTAAAACTGACTACCCTTCTTGGATAAATCCACTTGAAACAAAAAAATACAAAATGGAATAAAAAAAATCAAAGTGCCCAAGGCACTTATTAAATGGAAACATATAACAGAAGGGAAGCTAACCTAAAAAAAGCAAGGACCACTAACTTAAGGAAATAGGGAAATAAGAGGAAAGGGAAGTAGACTACTACGTGTGTTAATCACTTATTGAAACAAAAAAAACCTAGAACAACTAACCTAGAATAATATGCTTCCCTCTAGGTTCAAATGGAAAATTGTTTGATACACCATATAACTTTGAAATGTATTTATCATCTCTTGATATCTATCTTCTATAACTATGATAAATTGGATGCTCATGTCTTCTTGATGATGTAGCTAGGATTCCAACCTCCATTCTTAGGTATAATGATTGAAGGTATGGATCCAAGACACAATAATGAATCTCCTATATCTATTTACTTTTAATAACATCTTCAATTCTTCTTCATTTGTGAGTTGCCAATGATATGATATCTCTTCCACTATACCTTGATTTCACTCCTTATGGATAGGTAATTGTCCCAGTATTCATGATTTTTCTTTTGTACCTCTTCAGGCATGTTAAAGGGTATAATTTCCTCATTTTATTGGTGATAAAGAGCAATGAATTGAGGTACTAGATCAATAAACACTTGTTCATTCTTTTTATATTCATGAATTTTCTCTTCTTGTTAGCCAAAATGGATAGATTTAGTAGTTGGTTGGTCTTTAATATCGTCCATGGGAAGTGTGAGACCCTAAAAATCTTGATATTAATTATAAATATCCATATATTGCTTCCATTAATCATCATAATTACCTTTAATATTATCCTCTTTGGCTAGATTGCATTCATCAATGGTCAATTCAATAATATCTTGAGGATATTCTTGAGGTGAGATAGTTGATATGTGATCAAGAGATTTATAAGAAACAACTTCTTGTTGCATACCTAAAACTTCTTATTCTTGTACTTTTTCTTCTACTTTTATCTTAGCTTGTATCTCATCTTCTTTGAGATTATGAAAGATGGAATCGTGCTTGTCATTTACAAGTGGTTTCCCAATAATCATTTCTTCCTCTTGATCACTCAAGTCACCTTAATTTTCTATCTCTTTAGATGAATCTTCTTCATTTGCCTCACAAATAAGAGGTTATTATTGCAAAAGTGGCATGGTAGATCCCTGAAAGTATTCAATAAGATGAGAAAGGTCCACAAAAGTTGCCATAGATACCTAACTTTTCTCATGGATCTATTCCTCTTAGATCATCTTTGCCTCCTCTCTTTACTACACTTTTTATTAAATTGCTTTCCATGAAGGAAAAGAATTAGGATTTTGAGGAGAAATGAGTGGATGATGAATGATATATTGTTTGCTCTTGAACTCAGCATCTAAAAGCATGATTGAATGTTCTTCTTTCTCCTTACTATTTTATCTAATTTCAAGTCATGAACTTAGGTTTATGAATCTTTGCTTCTATACTTTGTACATCTATGGGTGTGAAAGAAGGAATTTTCTATTATGTTGCCTTTATAGCTTCCATTGAGTAGTGAAGGTGCTTATTTTCAAGTTCAATTTTCCTAACTATATTAGCCTCAAAATCATGGATTAGATCACTAGGGATCTCTTCCTGTAAACTTGAAGATGTACTTGAAGATGTAGGCTTTTGTATGATCTATGCAATCTAAAAATTAGACTCTTAAAATCATACTTTTTAAACATTTTGATACTTCTCTTGGATAAATTTATAGGTAGAAAAGTTAGGCAAGGATCAGTTTGACTTATGAGGACTGTGATAAACATTACTTTGTTGATCACAAAGGGAAAATGGTAGATCTATGGGAATATACAGTTATACCTCCAATGTCTAGAATATCATAACTAAACTTTGAGTGACCTTGCCTTTTCAAAATTTCACACACCACTTTAACCCACTACAAATTTGCTCTCATATTCTAAGTTTCATACTTAGAAATCTCCTCTTTATATCTCTTCTTAGTATCTATGCTTATCATCTCTTTCTTATAGTCAAAAAGAGTTTTCTTGAAGTTTGAGATGGAATGTTTAGGGTATTGAATGGGCTAGTTAGAAGGATAACAAGACTCATGAGAGTGGTTATAGGACTGGTATGATATTTTATACTAATGATAAGGCTTTGTATACTATTCATATGGCTGATATGGCTCATGGGAGGGCTTATATGGGTCATGAGGATCATACTAGAATTGTTGGTAAGGATAAGAATGATGAAATTATTATCTATAAGCTGTCATAGCCTAGAAAATCATGAAGTTAACTCAAATGATGAACAATAATGTACCTTTTTCCTTGAGATAAAGGCCACAAGAGTACTAGAAACTGGTTTTAAAGATCAATGTGTTGAATATTTGTACTCAAATAATTGAATTTGTGTACCATCAAGTATGCCAGAACTATTAGGTATCTAGATAACACTCAATAGATATTAGATTGATCAAGTCTAACTCATTCGTGGATTAAAATGGGAATGATCTAAGGCCATGGAATGCCTATATCTAGATCATACCTCTTGATTTTGATGAAGCTAATATATCTGATTATATCACTATTCACTACTTACTAAACTATTGATTATTGGGATGTAAAGGGGAAGAAAGAAATTGAAAGGGAAAGCTAATTTACCTTTAGTGATGCACTTTAATAGTTGTTTATCTTTTGAAAGCTTTAAAACTAAGGCACACATATGGATCAAAATAGAATAATTTGTGAGTAATACTTCTTCATATCAGTCCTAAACATTAGTGTTTCAAAGGAAGGCTTGAAATAAGATTTTTAGATTGAAGGTATGTGCACGAGGGTCTTTAAATACATTACATACAAATAATCTTTAGTGCAATTTATATTCTTAGCTCTTCAATTAACCTATTAAGGATGAAATTATAGTAGTAGGTGAGGAAAAGACTTGCAAAAGATGACAAATATCACACTTCTATGCAAATACACAATCAATAATACACACTACCACCATAAATTGATCTTTAAACAAAAAAAATTATTGATTTTATGATGCAAGTTATAATTTATGTATCTCTCTGTATACCAACTTTAGGTATCCCCCTAAAAAAATGGCTTCAAAATACTACATAAATAACAAAATTGAAATATTCTAGTTAATGTGGCCTGGAAAAGAGAAGGATTAGTCTTCTTTGAGTTAACTCAAGACTAAAATCCTTTTACAATATTAATTCAATTCTTCAAATATATTCAAAGTCATCAAAATCATGCATGATCTTTAATTTTAGCATAGAAAGGAAGGTTATGAGCTCTTGTTGAGTTGGAAAACCCTTACATGAAAAATATGTTTATCTTCCATTGTTAATTCAATCTTGAAGCCTGTTTAAAGTTGAAATGGGATCCTATTTTTCATGAACAACATGAGAGATGCATGATACTTGCTAACTAGTTTACTAAATTGATGTCGCCTTAAAGACTAAAAAACTCCACTAAGATCCTTTTTCCATGATTTGGCACTTTAAGTATTGAAAATGTGCATTAATTTACATGAAAATAGAAAATGAGTAGTGTAGAAGCTCCATTTTAACTCCAAGATAAACACCTCAATGTCAATCTTCAAACTTGATTTGTTGTAAGCATAAAGTTTTTACATGCATGGACCTAATAGAGCTATAACCTTCCACTTTAAATATTTGATATGAATATCACATTTATGCCCTAGTGTTCTCTTTATTGTAAATCTTGAACATAGATTAACTATAGATCGAAATCCAATATAAATTATTGGGTTTGATATTGCTATTATATCAATGAAAACCTATAGGTTGCATAGCCTTACTCCTAAACTCTTTTAGGTTTAAATAAGCCTATTCCACCTTTGAAACCTATAAGAAATGAAAAATAATTAAATGCATAGCTCCCCTTTATATAACAATGAATACATTTGTGAGACCATATTGTCACCTTAAGAACCTGATTGACAGGTTCTAAACCTTCAAACTAGAGGTCAAGACTAGACTCTAATGGCAAAAGTACCCTTTAAGTTATCTACTCTGGTTTGACCTTAGTCATATTCAATATTATTTCCATGTATCTTCTTACCTTAGTTGAAAAACTCTTCGATATCCAATGGAAAAGCTCCTAGGTCAACTTGGTTCATTGGTTGTCGATAATGACTTGGCATATTGATTCTTTTGAACTTTATGATACCATTAAATTTCCATGGTACAAGCTAATATAAGAAATTATATTTACTTGGTACCAATTACATAATCCTTTCCCTCACTCCATTATATCTAGATGTATGTTTAAATGCCAACCATTGGATCTGCCTCTAAGTAAACTCAAATGGTTATATATCATGGCTTATAATTGATGTCTATGTGCCTATCATTTGACATCCATGTGATCATCATTGACATCTACATGACTATAAATATTTTAACCCCAAATAATAATTTATGAGATATATTTTTATGTCCACATGACCATCAATGACATCTATGTGACTATCAATGACATTTACAAGATCATCATACTTTGAACACCAAATGGTTAATTACTGAGCTTAATTTTGACATCTATGTGCATGTCCTATTCTACATGTTAATATTTGAAGGCTTAGATATTGAGATATAAATCTCATAAAGACATGAATTTTTTATAGTAAGATCTTGGCATTAAGGGCATCATTTACATGTGATCCTTCAGCTCCATGAGGCTTTCTAAGCATACTTATAAAATGCACAAGTAAGTTGACCCATCCACTTCTGCATGACATCCTAGTGATAGTTTGGTTCTTTAGAGCTTGTGTAAATAATATTTTGAGCCTTCAAAGCTCTAAAAATTTTATCATTTATTCAATCCAAGGAAAATATTGGTTTGTGGGCCAAATTTTGGCAAACACTTAATTTTTTTCTTCTCCTATGTTGCTCATAGCTTATTTTTTAATTGAGTTATGTTTGAAGGCATTTATAGCTAAGATGAGGGTTAAATTAAATTTATAAAATGTAAAAAAACTTTAATTATCCTTTTAATAAGTATAAATGCCTTTTAAACATGCTAAAACCCTTCCAGCTCTCATTTATGAATTCAAATATTCAAATATCACATTTTGGTGAGAAAATACATTATAGCTCCAAAAACCATATTTTTGAAATTATGAGGATTATAAAACCTCCTAGATGAACATATAAGACATTACACACACAAAAAAACCAATATTTACATATAATTTATGATTCTCCTACACCATTTTCCCTAAGTGGGAAAATATTGAGCTCTAACTCAAATGAACCTTTGACTTCTTTTTCCTTTTCATTCAATTATTCATCTTATTATATTAATTATCTATAATAATTATTTATGTATTATATTTCCTTGTATTGTTTATTCTCTTTTCATAGAATCTTCTCTCTTCCTCTTTTTATCTTTATCCTCCAAAATGAGGATGTCAACTTGTATATTATTTGTTTGAATTCTTTTAAGAGATTATCTCTCTATGGTTATTATCACCTCAACTAATTAGCCTAAAAATACACAACTTAACAAAGCATGAGATATAAAATATGGATACATTTGGATCTCATAAAGTATCTCTTCATCATCCTTAACTGCTCCTCTATTCAAATCATGTTATATTGCTTTTATTTCAGCTTCTAGTTGTTCTACACTCTCAGAGATAACCAAATAATCATATTTTATATCTTGTGTCATGGAAATATATATTAGAATAAAAATTAATAAGAGAGGGGATGAATAAATATTCAAAAAAATTCTTATCAATTTCACTTATGCAATCATAAACCATTCAAACAAACATATAGATCTATCAAGTATAAACACCTATCCACATAAGCATGAAACACAATAACACACCATATATGTGGGAAAATCTCAAGGATAATAATACACACTGATATATGAAAATTTAATATATTAAATAATTCAAACATCAAATTTATTGAAACACCCACTTCACATGGAGCACTAACACCAACTAACCAAACACCCACTTGACTAGGCTTTAACAAACACCTATTTACTAGGACGAAATAACCCCCTAAATGAATCAACACTAGCTCATCCACCTAATTAGTTTTATAATATTGAGGACACCTTGTTACTCAATGAACTGATTATGACTGCCTATTCAACTCTTCACACTCTTAGCCCTCTCAAGCTACCTTCTAGGTCTCTATGCTCAAATGGGTCTCTTTATGACTGATTAGGTCATATGATATTGATCCTCATACACAAAACCTTTATCAAATATTAATCACATATACTATATTATCCTATGATTTTATACAAGACCTCCTTCTAGTTACCAATGTGATATATTCTTTGCATTCACTCGTTTCCCACCAATAGGCCTAAAATTACATGGTATATATACAAGACTCTTGCTTATATATTGATTAGTCTAAAAAACATCCTTAACCTCTTAGGTCATCCATGTAATACATCTTAGGAAATATAATATACATTAATAAAATGTGTTTTTAGTCCTTTAGGTCTGACATACCTCAATTAGGCCTTATGTCATCTATAGGTCTCATGGAGACCTAATCCCATTAGGTCTACTTTAGGACACATTATACTTTGCCTTCCTTGGAACACATTAAAACAACTCAAATATAATTTACATATCATACTATACTTATAAAAACCATTTATAATCTCATCTAGTCTCCATAAGATTTATTAGAGCTAACTACCACTTGAAGCACACCATTTGTACTATTCATAATTAGGCCTATACATACCCAAAAAGTTTATCTTAAACTAATCAAGATAAAAAACCAATTATATAAACCAACATGGAAAAAAAATCATATATACATAAACATAATTACCTTAGTATCATCACAAACTTCATTAGATACTTCAACTCAGGGTATACAAGCTCAAACGTTTCTCTACAAAAGGCTCACTTTGAACTACCAACTAGCTTCAAAACACAGTCATGAAAACTTGAAATTTTAACACTTGAAATAAAACACTAAATTAATTCCAATTCATTATAATGATGTTAAAACATCCTCATAACAACATCCAAAAAAATATCATAAGCTCTAATGGTAATTATTGGTCTTGTAGACCAATTTGTTGACCTTCTCTCTCAGAGACCTCACTCAGCTAGTCAAGCCATTTTGGCTTCAACATTTTCACTAATTTTAGTAAATATAAAACCTTTTAAAAATAATTTATAAGACATAAAATTAAAAATAATAAACACTATGTACATTATATGCTTTAACTCATGGCATAGAGTCTCAAATTCATCACTACAACTTACTTATCGAGAACTACTACTTTACCTTAAAGCATAGTCATGGTGACATTGAACTTCAAAATTTGTATGAATACTTTAAAATACTCTTAATTATTGTGAATTATATTATTATACCATTATACCATTATACAATATAATTATAATATGGTCAAATGGCAATATTGGTCTTGTATACCAATCTCATGACCTTGTATCTCATTATCTCATCTAAACAATAAATGTCAACATGTGAGTAAATTTTTCATCATATAACACAAAAAATTATATATAAAATTAATATGTGTTAAAATTATTTAAAAAAACATCCTTGAATTTGTTTATATCCTTATTCCATGATAACACATTCCAAATCACCTTCTTTCTGTTGCTTGGGTTTCTCACTATTTTCACCAGTAGGCTTGCTAGCATCTAGTCAACTTGGATGACCAATATAACACATTTTATGGTTGAAAATATCCCAAAAATAAATGGAAATAAAATACAAGTCTTAATATTTTCCATCCAATTATTTACATACTTTGACTTGGTTAACTTTGATTACTACAAATCTCTAAGAAACTATCACTTTCTTATAGGGTCTACTCACACACTTGATAAACTAATCACAATTATAGGTTCTTGGGAGAGTTTAATACACCTGAAATCACTTAAATATCCATACTAATCTAGTATAATAATTTTATAACAACCTATTTCATATTGGGTCACTATTAGGGTTCGTTGAGGGTTTAAACCATTTTCCATTTATAAAGCTTAACCCCTCATTCTAGAAACTAATGACTATAACTTTGAGATATGATCCTTACCAATCTACCATTAATATATTAGGTTTCCATGCATAGGTTATACATGCCAATGAGCACCAAAAAATCCTTTTTGGGTTGAGAACCCTTCATTCTATGCACATGAGAGACCTTAAACCCACTTTTCATGCCATATATTGCAAACCATTACCACAAACATTGTTAAAATTCTTTAAAAATTATATAATAGCTCTATCCATGTTTAGATGATCTCAAACATATTGAAATCTAATCATAACCCCTCATTAGTCCACACACTATCTCTTTTCTCTTTAGACCTTGACCTATAAATCACATTAAGCCTTGAAACTATCTTGTATGCCTCTTTTCATGTTCTCTCTACCTCACTTAAATTATCAAACAACATCTCACATGCTCAAACAATTTAAATCATCATTCATATTCCTTGACAATAGATTTTGATGCCTTACTAGGCTATGTAGGGTCAAAAAGTGGTCTAGTTGCATATTAGGTCTATAGTTCCTACCCATATAATCACACCCTAAGACTCACATGAGTTCTCCAATGCCTCATATACATGCTCAATAAAATTTATATAACCACTCATTCTTGTGTGCACTTATCTCACCAAGCCACCATGCTCAAACCTTCTCACTAGGACATTACATCCCATGACTAGTGTCATGACTAGACTTCTCAAGTACTCTGTACTCAAGGAATAGTACTAAAAACATGATTACCTCAGTGATCTTATAAAACAATAACATTCATTATAAAACACTCTTGCACCACTACAACAACCTTGACAATAACCAATAGAATAATCATTAGGTTTCCTTTCAAATTCTCTTTCAATAGGAAGATATTAGATTACCCTTACCCTTCTTATAAGTGATCTCATAGTCATAACCTATGAGTTTAATAACCTATTTATGCTATGAGGGGGTGGAGACCCATTATTATAAGAAATATTTTAGACTATGGTGATCAATTTTGATGTAAAATTGATTCCCCAGTAGGTGTGGCCACCACTTTTGTACTACATGTAAAATGGCCATCATTTCCTTCTCATAATTAGAGAGTACTAAATTAATTCTAGAAAGGACTTTGTTGGTGAACAAAATGGGGCATATTTCTTGGAGGAGAACAAAACCAATTCCATTACTACAAGAATAACTCTCAATAGTGAAGGTCTTAGAAAAATATGGCATAACTAGAACATGTGTAGTACACATAGCTTGTTTCAATTATTAAAATGCACACTCAATAGTTTGTGTCCATGTAAAAGAATCCTTTTTCAGCATATAGGTCAATGGAGATATAATCTTCTTGAAATCCTTGACAAACTTGTGATAATATCCAGTCAACCCCCCAAAAACCATAGAATCTCTTGAGTGTTTGAGGATGAGGCCAGTTTTTCATGGCAATTATTTTTTTAGAATCCACCCAAACCCCTTGGGATGAAATAATATGCCCAAGATACACCACTTCATCCTAGCCAAAAGTAAATTTAGACTATTTTACATAAATATGATGGTAAGAGAGAAGTTTTAATGTGAGCTCTAGTTGTTGGAGATGCTTAGACCATGTTCTACTATAGATGAGGATATCATTAAAAAAGACCAGAATGAATTTTTGAAAGTAGAGTTGAAATATTTTATCCATCAATGCTTGGAATGTTGAAGGAGGATTAGTGAGGATAAAGGGTATGACTATAAACTCATAGTGGTGATCATGCATGCAAAAATGTCATAGTGACATCATCCTCATGAATACAGATCTTATGATATCCAAAGTGAAGATCTAACTTGGAGAAAAAATGAGTGCCATAAGGCTCATCAATAATAGGGATTAGGAAATTATCCTTGATTATGATGTGATTAAGTGCACAAAATTAAATGTAGAGGTGTTATGACCCATATTTTTTCCAAACAAGGAGAATTGGGGAATAATATGGGCTTATACTAGGGTGAATAATTCCTTGCTTGAGTAAGTCTTAAATGAGCATCTTGATCTCAATATTTTGTTGAAATGGGTAGAAATAGGGCTTGATGTTGGGAGGAATGATTTTATTAAGAAGATAAATATGGTGGTCATTTGGCCATGAAGGTGTAAATCCCATTGATTTGGTAAAGACAAATGCATACCTATGCAAAATAATTTATAGATCAGAATGAGTAGTAGAGACCATTGATGGTTACATTTGAATGGAATGGAGCTAGACAATGACACTATGTGAATTCTTCTTAAGAATTTTTCCCATGCAATATGAAACTGTGATGCTAAGAGGCCTTAATTTTAAGCTTTGTAATGTGTGTTTTTATCTATTGTCTAAAAATTGCATCTAAATTTTATCAAAATCCACTAAGATGGGTCTAAGTGTGTGTAACCACTGGGCTCTTAAAAAAACATCACATCTACTTAAGGATAAGGAAAACATGTTAGAGTGAAAGTTATAAAATTTAATAGAGATATTCACATTATGATTCTTCCCTTTGTAAGGTGATGTGCCCTTATTGGCAATCATGACTTCAAAGTTAGAGTAAAGATAGATAAAACAATTGGCTTGTTTGGTGATCTGAGGGCCAATGAAGTTATGAGTATTGTGAGAGGGAAGTTCTTAAAGTAACTCAAAAATTATAGGATTTATGGGGTGGTGACTCCTAATGCATGGAGAGAGATCTCTAGTTGGTCTTCTTGAGAATCAAGTTCCACAATCGACTAAGCTTCTTCTGGATAATTTGTTGTATCCTAAACTTCTTCCCGATCTTCAATTTTAGGTGGAGAGTCCACATTAAATAAGTAGAGATTTTGATCAACACATAAATTTCCTTGATTGAATTTTTCATCAAAATTATAACATATTCCCTTTTCTCTATGAGCTCACATCTTTACTTCAGTTAAATGCTTGATAGGAGTGGTTCTAGGGGCTAGTGTTGTTTAAGATCATTATGGAGCTATATTTTTGAATGGAGCGAAATTGGATTTGAATCACTACTGAGCTATGATCTTATCCTCTACCAACTTAGCCAACCCTAAGGCTTCCATCATCATGTTGGGATAGAATATTTTGACCTTCGATTGATTTGTATCCTTTAGTCCACTAACAAAATAACTCTTGAAGAATTCATCAAACAATCCCTCTGTGTGATTGGCTAGTTTTTTAAATTTTGTTTGATATTATCTTGTGATTCCTATTTGGCAAATTTTAGTGAGTGTTCTAGTGAAATCATCGAAAGCACCAGGGAGAAACCATTTCAAAATTAGGGTGTAAAAATTAGTTCATATGGGTTCTTCATGAGCCTTGGTATATCAATGATACCATTGAAGGGATTCATGTTCTAAGTGAAAGGATGCAAGTAGGACCTTGTTGGAATCAAAAGTATTATTCTGACTAAAATATTATTTTTCTTGATAAATCCATCCATTTAGATCTACACCATTGAATCAAGGAAAATTCATCTTTAGCCCATGAAATTTACTAGAAGAATAAAACCCAATGTCTAAAGAGGACTTAGGATGTCGTCTATTGTTCATGGTGGTATGTTAAAAACTAAGGTCAAGAATTATTTCATCAAACTCTTAGATGTGGGTCTTGAGGGCGTCAATTTCATCCTCTATGTTTTTTTCTCTTGTTTGAGTTACTATCATTACCAAAATAAGATTTTTTTTTAAATGGGTAGGAAAATTAGATTTAAAATATGTTTAGTAAGGGAATTTTTATATTTGGGTGAAATTGGAAGGGAAAAAGGTAATTTTACTAATTTTTATATAGTGGAAGTATGATTGATGATGATGAGGGAAATTTCAAGAGTGAAAATTGAAAAACTAGAAAATTTATCAAAAAGGGACAAAGGAGCAAAAAGGGAGATGGACATTGTATAAATTTTTTGAGGTAAATGAATAAAAATAGAAGTAATGGAAAAATTCAAAAAAAAGGAAAAATAAGATTTGTGGAAATTAGGAGTGGAATTAGGATATGAGACATTAAAGAAGAAAATGTGGAGAATGGAATTTTAGGTGTCTAGATAAAGTTTGAGGATTAAAAGGGATATAAATGGAGAGATATGGTAAAAAATGTCAAATGTCTAGCCAAAGGTTTGAGAGTGTTGATACTCTACTAATAATTTTTTGAGACTGATAGGATGAATATTTTTGGTTGTTGGTTTCTTTAAATTATCTAAATACAAGTCCTCTAAGAGTCTTCTAATACTCCATTGATTGATGGTTTGAGAGTCTACTTGGAATATTATAAAACTAATAGAATGGGCCCTACGTTTCAATGGTTTCCTAGGGTTTTATAGATATCTCTTTGGCCACCAATGCCATCTAAGTGAGTATCTCTCTATACAAAATTTATGGCTATTATTTTACCTCTAAGT
>JARHVA010006294.1:537500-550000 GCA_037957365.1 Torreya grandis
AGTGGTCTAGTTGCATATTAGGTCTATAAGTCCTACCCCTATAGGCTCACCCTGAGACTCACATGATTGATCCAATCCCTCATATGCATTCTCAAGAAACTTTATATAACCACTAATAACTATTTTAACTTATCTCACTAAGCCACCACACTCAAACCTTCTCACTAGGACTTTACATGCCATGACTAATGCCATGACTAGGCTTCTCAATAACTTTGTACTCAAGGACTAGTAATCAAAACATGCTTACCTCAATGATGCTATAAAATAAGAACATTCATCATACATCACTCTTATACCACTACAACAAACTTGACAACATTTAACAAAAGAATCATTAGGTTGCCTTCAAATTCTATCTCAATAGAAAAATAGTAGGTTACCTTCAAATTCTCTCTTGTCATATGGATTCCTTGTCACATCAAGTACATAAGAACATATCTCACATACCAATCACCAATAATATTCACTAGAGGAACCTTGACATCAATGACATCAAATTTGACACCAATAACAACACTTCTCAATAATTTCTTCCTTCAAGTAATCCTCAAGTCTACTCCATTCTTTATTCAAATGCATGCACTAATTTTGAGATATTTTATGAGTTTATTATTCATTGATTTCATATTTTCCATCTCCATCAAGTAATTTCAAACACTTATTTTATTAAAATATGTTATTTCCTTATCCATTATGCACTATGGACTATAGCATGACCCACTCTCTAAGGTTATATTTATTATGCATCAAATTAAACACTTCTTAATGTTGTATATCAGTTTCTATAAGAATTAAATTAAGTGCTTCATCTCATCTTTCAATGAGCCTGCTAAATGGCCCAAATGTTTTTGTAATCATCTAAAAGTGGCATTTGAGTGGTAATAGTACTAATTGAGACTACTTATCCCTATCCTAGCTTTAGATCTATCCTAAAGCCTATTATAACACTTATCCAGCTTTTATGTGGGCCACAAGCATCCCTAGTTAGCTCAAACATAGTCCTAGACTCTCATTTCTTGATCTTAGCACTTTGTTCCCAAGTTTTTTCCAGATGGACAATAGTGCCATGATAAGGACACTAGATCCATGTGGTGATAATGTTCTAAAAAATATGCCTATGTCCTTACCCTAACTTTTTTGAATGAATATATTTTTAAAAGTAAAACACTCCTAAGGTCATCTTAGACATATTTGGTTATCTACACAAGAAATAGAACACTATAAATACATGAATTTTACACCTATATCCACTAGATGGAAATTAGATGCAAAAAACCTATTCAAACACAAAATAAGTTGAGAAAAATTAAGGTTATGAATCCCTATTATTTCCTACTTCTATATACTACCATCTACAACAACACTAAGTTTACATTTTATATATTTCCAATCTGAAGCACACTCAAGGCACTCAAGGCCACTATCATACTAGCATCACTTTCACTTGCACCATCACTTAGGTGGGGAGAATTACATCAGGCTTGATCCCTCCTTGGAGTATTGGTCTATATGAAACTCTCTTCATAACAAGGTGTTGAGAATGTCCAACCTTTCCTATAACAAACACACTTTTTAGATCATACCCTACCTACAAGGATGAGTAGCGTTTACATCATAAATTAGTCATTATAGGCACAATATATATTTCTAAAATTCATGTGCATAATAATATACCCTAAAAACATAAACACATGTGTACCCAAAATTTTGGGACAATTCTACACATACGACATTAGTGACAATATTAGGACACTAGAGCCACAGGGTATACAATCCAGTTGTATCACTATTATCTAGGAGAGGTTATGACATACGGATCTAGTTGATGAGACTCAGACCAACTTCCATCTTAATTTAAAACACTAAGATCATTCATATCAGGTATTTTATAGATAAGTCTTTATTTTCACTATTATTAATATTTTTACAAAAGTCAAAGCTAGTCAATTATGTAACAAATCAATGGCCATATTTTATGCATATTATTTCCCTAATTTAGTCTACTCATCCCTTTAATTAAACATGATATTTACATAAGATAAAAACTAAAAGGTTAAAACATTTGGTGAATGCAACTTACTTTAAACATTGTTCAAACCCTAACCCTAGATGCTCTTAGGGTTTGTATCCTTTTTTTGTCTATGCTCAAATTTTAGTTCCAAAATTTTATATTTGTTTCAATATTTCATAGATTAAAATTATTCTTTAAATATTCAAAATATAGAAAAACTTATTTTCTTATGTCCCAAACTACAATGTTATAATTCAATAACCAATTTGATGAGAACAACAAGAAACAATTACAATATTTTGTGTCCTAACATTCAAATATTCAAGATGACCTCATCAATATTATTTAGGAAGAAATTCAAAAATAAAACAATGGTCAATCTTCACCTCCCATAACTAATAACATTGTTACACCTATAGTGGTGCCAACTTAGCTTGCACACCTTACAATTTTAATTCAACAATCTTCAATGACAATTACAATTGTTATGGCTCATTCCTCCACTCTAGATGTACAATAACTTGTGAATGAGTTTCATAATCTTCATGATAAGGTGTTTAATATTGAGAATGAATCCATTAGGCCATCACATGCATTGGAATCTAATATTCTCTTACATACACCTTTGGCACACCACATAGAAACAAATCCCTTGCCATCCAAATTTGTGTCACCTAAACTTATATTATATGATGGTAAGGGTGACCCAAAGCACCATATTTAACATTTTCATTTATAATTTTTGGATTACATGTCTAATTATTAGATAATTGAAAATTTATTTTCATGTAGTTTAAAGGATTATACCTTACACTAGTTTTATGACTTACTAAATCAATCTATCACAACATTTAATCCTTTAAAAGACATGTCTTTATCACACTTCATCAATATCAGTGACAAAATATCATATGCCTAAGTTTTATAGTTGAATCAACAAATAAAATGAACCTATCATAGAACACATCTTATGATACAAGACTATATTAGATAAATTAACTAGCCCTACGACGTACAAAGAGCTTTAGGACATCTTAAAATATAGTCTTTTACCAACATTACACAAAGCTATCTTATTTAAGAAGTTTCTAATGTTCACTTATTTTTTACACACACAAAAGGAAAGAGAGTGCAAGATTATATCAATGGGAAACTAAAAAAAATGAATGGATCAGAATCAAATACTAAGAGTTCAAATAATCCTTCATAAAAATTAAGTGCTAGCAAGAACAAGAATGATCAAAATACCATAGTTAACACAACTTTAGATCCATCTCCTCACATGGTTTATAATCTCCCCAATGCATAATATTTACCAACATTATCTAATGAGAAACATGGTTTTTACATTAGTTCTTGGAATGTAATTTCATATATCTCCCTCTCATAAAAAAGGTTGATACAACATGACCTCTTCCAAAAAGATATGATTCCAAGACAATCTGTGAGCACCATAGGGCACTAGGACATATGATAAATATATACTTCACCCTAAAACATAATATACAAGATTTTATTTAAGATAAAATTATTTATGTGGGCACACCCATAAAGGAACCAAAACTATAAAAAATAAAAGCTAAGGCATTAAAGATATTATCAGATCCATTTCCAAATCACACAACAAATGAGGCATGGAACACCTTAGGTGTTTAATACACATAGTAGGACTATCCACCACTAGCTTCATATCATACTATTATATAGGAGTCACACTCATTACATAATATCATTGGTATGTACCACACTATAGTTCAAACTAGACCACTTATCACCTTTTCAGAGTAAGAGATTGGTGATGATGATATATACTTACATACACTCTTTGTACAAGTTTATATAGATCATCATCCTCTAAGGAGTGTTATGGTTTACAATGGGTAAAGCATTATCATGTGCACTATGACACTTATACAAAATTTTGGGTATTAAGAGTAAGATATATTCCCCACAAACATAGTTATTAGTGGTTTTAGTGGTTATGTTTATAGATCTATCAGGGAGATTGTGCTTTTATTATAGATTAAAGTAACACATATAGCCATTTAGTTATTAATAGTACCTAGTTTAAGCATGTTTGATATGTTATTTTTTAGGCCAAGGATATAGCATCTACAAGCCATCCCATCTATAGTACACATATGCCTAAAATACATACATGTAAACTAGGTGGTCAAAGTTGAGGGTCTTCTATATGGGTATCCTATACTATTCTATAGGAAAATAATTCATAGTTACCAATTACAATTATAACACAATTACTAGATATATCATAGCTATAAGTTAAAACTCAAGCATAGTATCTATTGATACATTATAGAGTTTACAACATAGCTGAGGTATATTATAATATCAACACATTTTCATACTCTCCCACATAGACCATTATTAGAGAGATCCCTATTGCAGAGATATGTCACAAATTCTAAAGAGTGTTCCTCCACTCACTTTTTTTTATATTAATGTTATTGTGTTATTATGGTTCTCAACATAAGACACCTATGTCACCTACAAATTCTTCCACTAGATGGGTTCTTAATACCCCTATAGTTTATAAGACACCATAGTTAGTGCCATAGATTCCTAGCACCACCATGTAGATAGATATACAAACATACATACATACATATATCTATATATATACATATATATATATATATATAAATATATATATATATATATATATATTTAGATATATATATGTATGTATGTATGTATGTATATGTATATATATATATATATATGTATATATATATATATATATATGTATATATATATATGTATATATATATGTATATATATATATATATATATGTATATATACATATATACATACATATATATATATGTATGTATGTATATATGTATATGTGTGTATATATATATACATACATATATATATATATATATGTATGTATGTATGTATATATGTATATATACATTATATATATATATATATATCACTCAATATAGCACATTATAAGGTCAAAATTACCCTTTCACATAACATGTATGATCATATTTCCCTTATTTGACACCGGTTGTAATGATAGTGAGTCTTCCATGAGACTCATAGGTTAGTATGGTTTATCTCTTAAACTCAAGCATAGTATCTATTGATACATTACAGAGTTTACAACATAGCTGAGGTATACTATAATATCGACACATGTGCATACTCTCCCACATAGACCATTATTAGAGAGATCTCTATTGTAGAGATATGTCACAAATTCTAAAGGGCCTTCCTCCACTCACTTTTTTATTATTATTAATATTATTGTGTTCTTATGGTTCTCAACATAAGACACATATGTCACCTACAAATTCTTCCACTAGATGGGTTATTAATACCCGTATAGTTTATAACACACCATAGTTAGTGCCATAGATTCCTAGCACCACCATGTAGATATACATACATACATACATACATATATATATATATATATATATGTATGTATGCATGTATGTATGTAATATATATATATATACATACATACATACATATATATATATATATATATATATATGTATGTATGTATATATATATTACATACATACATGCATACATACATATATATATATATATATATATATATATATATATGTATGTATGTATGTATGTATGTATGTAATATATATATACATACATACATACATATATATATATATATATGTATGTATGTATGTATATATATATATATTACATACATACATACATATATATATATCACTCAATATAGCACATTATAAGATCAAAATTACCCTTTCACATAACATGCACGATCACAGTTCCCTTATTTAACACCGGTTATAATGATAGTGAGTCTTCCATGAGACCCATAGGTTAGTATGGTTTATCTCTTATTATACATACTTTATCTCTATCCGATCCTTATACATACTTCATTTTCATATTGATTATACATAGCTTATTTATAAAAAATACAAAAATTAAAATAATGTTTCAAAAACACAAAAACATGCAAATACTTACTCAAAAAACACAAAATTTATAGATTGTATGCATTGTTATGTTTACATATGTTAAATTTGATAGAAATTACATATGATAGCTATCTTACTATAGTCATTTTTATCATACATGCATGTTTCGTTTGTTCTTGCCGAGTTCTTGCAGATTGCTTACAGGACTCAAGTCCACTACACTGATGATACTTGTTATTATCTACCCACTGGGGGAATATGCACTGATTCATATTTATTAACTTGACACATTCACCCAATTATGGGTATCTTATTCATAGTTTTGATCACCATGTTATATCCTTATATCTCTACATTCTAGCTTTAGCATTGTTATATCTTGATATTGATCATTGCTACTCATACTTGGATTTTTTTATTGACTATCACCATTTTTCACTTAACATATGTACATCCTCATTATTACATAGATTTGTATTATATATTAAATCATACTTTCATTTATATCTTACCTAGTTTAGACTTGATTATATTTCTATGCATATTCTATTTTAGGGCATTTAAATATGCCATTGCTCTTTGGCTCTACGCCACTTCTATTCATAGCATGTATGCTTTAGACATGTGATCATGTTTTTCTATGTGGTTTATTAATTATGTATGTCAACATTTGAATATGTACCTACATGTGTCTTTAATCCAACTTACTTGTTTCTTGTGTATGTGGGCATTTTAACATTTCCTTGTATGTCTTATTTTCTTAGATTTAGTGACATGTGACCATGCCACTTATATTATGTTCCCTTGGCCTAATTTTCATGCCTCATGTGTTTTTTAATGTATGATTTATTATATGCATCATGGATATGATACTTGTATTTAATTTTTACACTCCAATTTTTGATGTCATGTGGGACCTCATGCATCTACTCTTGCTACTTGAGTGTTTTTATGGACATTATGCTCTATCCTGCTAGCTAGTTAGTTTTTCTCAAATTTGTTATTTCATACATTGATTACATCTATATTCACACCCTTTTGTAAAGATAATATAGGCATACATATTACATTACATACTTATGCTTAGATCATCTTACATTCTGATGTTATGTATACACATTATATTGGATTATCACATAATTATCATAAATGCTCTAAATAAAACAAATTTTATAGATATATTTTTTAAAGATTATTATATCACAAGTTTAACAAACATCCCCAAAATAGGGGTATTAACATGGGTTTATCATAGATATTAGGTTCCTATATTTCACTTACAATACAATTTTTAGCACACAGGCTCAATTATATAAAATGAGACACAGGTAAACACAAAGAGAAAATAATGACTCAAAAAGTAGTAAAATTGTACAAAATTTAGACCAAAAATAAAATAACACCCAAATGGGGACACTAGTGCCACATGGTGGTACTATCCAAGACATATCACTAGTTTCTAGTAGTCTAAATTTTAGAATAACTAAGATTAGACATAATAATATAGTAGGTACAATACAAGTTTGCATAGATCTAGTTATAATTTTATGAGTTTACTTAGATTCATATCAGTTTTATCAGATTAATATCAGTTTGATCATATTTGGGGCATCATGTGTGCCATGATAATTTGCATATTTAGTTTAGATTCTTAGACATAGTTTATTATAACTCAGTCCATAATCCATATGCTCAAGTATCAATTTTGGGGTCATGTGTGTGGTACATTATTTCCATATGCTTAGTTACACACTAATTAATTATATGGAATGACAAATTCCATGTTATTCTCTATGTTTTATACACCTGAAATCATATTCTATGTTATCATTAGTTTCATGCCTTACCCCATCTATAGTGGTTAGCATTCCCAAGTGGCCTAGAGCCACCTAATATACCTGAGTGGATGTAGATACAACATACATAGTTAGATATATTGAGTTAGACATTTTTAGTACTTTGAATAGTTTAGTTTTAGATTCATCTATGACACATAGGTGGGAAATGATAGAGTCATATCTTACTTTATTTCTTAATCCAATCACATGAGAGGGTTGGACATATTATCAGTCCAATCCAAGCTATACATAGGTCTTGATCCATTAAGCAGGGGTGGGAAATGATGAATTCAAAACTAGATTGAGTTCTTAATTCAACCACGCATGATTATTGAGAAAGATATCATCTTAGTCCAATTTATTCATCAGTTTATCACTATATACATGTACACACACAAGTTGTCACCAATTTCATGCATTGATTCACATACCCAATAAGGTGTATCCATTCCTTTCCTATTTCCCATCTCTTTACTCAGTTTTACTCAACATAGGATTTTGATTTTGATATCTCTTAAGGACTAATTTTTTCATGTTTGAATTATATGACATGCATTGGATCATGCTTCACATACATAGACCCAAGTTCACATACTCAGATTTAGCTTCACAAGCTTCACTTCCTAGGTAAGTCTAAGTATGGTTTTTTTTTCCTTTATCATAGTCATTTTGCTTTTCTAAATTTATAGAATAAAGGGGGTAATTATAAATAATCACCTAAAATTGGTATTTGAGTGATAAGAGTGTTACTTGAGACTACCTATCCCTAACATAGACCTAGACCTATCATATATCTTATTATCACACTTATCCAACCTTCATGTGAGCCACATTCATCCCTAGTTAGCTCAAATGTAGTTTTAAACCCTCATTTTTTGATCCTATCCTTTCGTGCCTAGTTTTCTACTAGATGGATAATACTACCATAATAAGTACATTAGATTCATATGGTGATAGTGTCCCCAAAATAACACCTATGTCCTTTACTCTAACTTTTTTGAATAAATATATTTTCTAAAGTAAAAACCTCCTAAGGTCAACTTAGACATATTTTACTACTTTCACAAGCAATAAAACACTATAAATACATTAATTTTATCCTTATACCCATTAGATGTAAATCATATGCAAAATACCTATTCAAACATAAAATAAGTTGTGTAAAATTAAGGTTTTTAATCCATATTCTGACCTAATTTTGCATACTATCATATACAACAACCCTAAGCTAATATTTTATAGATTTACAATCTTAAGCACACTCAAAGCACTCAAGGCCACTATCATAATAATATCCCTTTTACTTGTAACAACATTTAGGTGGAGAGAACTACATCTAGAATGATCCATCCTTGAAGTATTGGTATATAGGCAACTCTCTTCATAATACGGTGTTGAGGATGTATGGCCTATCCTAGTAATAAACACACTTTTCATCTAATACCCTAATTATATGGAGGATTAGGGATTTTAGCATAAATCACTCATTAGAGTCATAATATAGAGTTCTATAATTAATTAGCATAGGAACATACCCTAGAAATCCATACACATGTGCACCCAAAAGTTTGAAATAGTCCTAAACAAAGGATGTTAGTGCTAATATTAGGACATTAGATCCATAGGGTGATATTGTCTAATTATAGCACTACTTTCAATCTGACATAGGAATCTAGTTGAAAACACTCATACCAACTTCCATCTCAATTTATAGTAGTTAGATTGTATGTATCATGGGTTTTCCAAATAAGTCTTTATTCGCACTTTTTTTTACTATTTTTAGAAAAAACAAAGTCAATTCTATAACAAATCAGTGGCTATATTTTATGCATATTATTTTATTAATTTATTTTAATTATCCCTTTAATCAAAAAAAATATTTACATAAGTTAAACCCTAAAAGGTTAAAATAATTTCATTATTCAAGGCACTTTCTAATGCCTTCATTTCATCAACTTGCATTACTACACACACACAACTAAAAGCAACATCAAAAATAAAAATTGAGGCCACATAGCCCCTTGTTTCATTTATTGATCCAACACTATCTTTTATTCTTTAGGATAACAAATACTAATTTTCATCTCATCTTTCTCAAGGTGGTGATCACCTTCTTCTTGCTTACCATTCTTTACATATATCTTGAACTTCTCTATTTCTTACTTATGTTTCTTACATAACAACTTCATTTTCTTTCTCTTGTCTCTCATGAAAATCCTTATTCTCTTTTCCATAAGTAACCTAATAAGCCAATTAACTTTGTTTCTTATCTCTATGACAAATTCTTGGTTCTTGTTTTATATTATGCCCTCCTTTGGGAAATTTACCATTTCAATCCTTTCTTTCAATAGTTATTTCTGCATTAGTCATCTCTTTGGTCATTGTGTCCTCTATATTCTTCATGCAGATTTTATTCCCAGCCAAACCCTTAATGTTTTTCCTTATCTCTCTTTTATCCTCAATGTGATTTTCCTCAACTCTTATTTCTCACTTTTCTCCATCTAGAAAATATTTTTCACCTTTCCTCCTCTTGATACCTCACCCTAGGATTCTTCTTATTTTCTCTAGTCTTTTGGTATCCTCTTCCAAGTCTATTTCACCATGTAAATACTTATTCCTATTATGTTTTAATGAAATATTTTTCCTCAATATTATATTATATTTTTTTTCAAAAACTCTTTATCTTTACTTTAGGGCTAAATTCTCTCAAATTTTCAGGGCTTCTTTCACTTATTCTTAAATATCTTTTGTTCTCTAATGCCACTATATTGCAAATAGACCTCTTCTAGGTATCTTTATCTAAGTATTATAAGTATTATATGATGTATTTTAGTCACTTTTATTATTATTATAACCTAAAACACTTTTTAATACCTTCACGATAATGATTCTAATCAATAAACAATCCTTAACTGATGTAAAAATAAAAGGTTCTTCTAGACCTTGATAAAACTAGGCCTTCTTACATGTTTGTATCCTTTATTCAATGGATAATAATATTAATTTATGAATAATATGATCCTAATTTACAATTAATTAAGTTTGATAATGTTATTAAATTTATACTAACACCTCCTACCTCATATGATGACCTTAAAATACCCTTCTCTATCAATCTTTAGTTAGGAACAAAATTCTTCCTTCTAAGCCTTTGTTGTACCTAAACATGTGAAACTAATCAATAGAATAAATATTGATGAATAGAGATAATTATATATTAAAAACTAATTAAACACTTATTTCATAATTTATTATTCCCCTTACCAAGTTTTTAATATTTCACTATACTTGGTTCTTGAAAACTCATAGCATAAAACATCATTTTTGACCTTCTTCATGAGACTACAAACTGAAAAAAACAATATACACCTATGTATGTAATTTAATAACCTAAAAAAAACTTGAAAAATTCACTCTCATATCATTTTATCTGTATCAAAGGATTATAATCTTGTTATTCATTCCTTTTGATATTATATTCTCATCTTGGACTTTCAAAAAAGGTTCTCAGGCTTAATAACAAGTTTTCAGGATGAAAACACAATAATATAGTATTTTATATGTATTCCCAAACCATATAAAAAAATATGACACCATATAAAAACATTATGTTACCCTTATAAAAAAAAATTCTCTCTTTTTTAAAACTATATCTCAATTTATAGAGGATTTAGATCCTCAAACCCCTATTTAAGGCCTAATTAAGCCTAAATAAAAATAAAAACATCTATATGTGACATTTTTTAGGTCTTAAGGAATTTAAAACATTATTGGATGTAAAAATTTTATCAATTTTGGATGATTTATTTAGGTTTTAGAGTAATTTTGGTGAACTAAACCCTAGACTAGGTTTTCACAAGCTGAGAGCAAAGAAAAATGGATATATTGAGTTCTATAGGCTTTAAGTACTTTATTAAATTTTTTTAGGTTTTTATTTTCATTTTAAAACTCTATTTGATATCATTTAGTATTTATATACCATATAAACTAATAGGTCATAGTTTTCAGTTAGACTGTGCATAAGAAAAGCCTTATTTTAATACCTATATTTGATTAAAACATCCAAAAAAGTTTGACAAGAGTAAATAGAATATAATAAGGTTAAATAAAATTATAATAAACTAAATTAATGTATTCATGATTATATAAATATTATTATTTTTTCAAATATGCCTACAACACATTCCACACAGTCTTACAACTTACAAGAAACCTTTAACAACCTTCTCCAAAAGCCTGCAAACTAGACTTATCCTTGTATTTTTTGCTTATTGGATCCTTAATTCAAGATTTTAGGATTTATTACTTGAAAAAAAATCTTATAAAATTATTTTTGTCTCAATATATAGACCAAGTATCTCTCAACAACCTTATGACTCATTCAAATTTGCTTAATTTAGTTCTTCTCCTATGTTGATCATAGCTTATCTTTGACTTGAAATATTTTAGAAGGAATTAATAGTTATATAAGTTTAAATTACATTAATAACATGTAACCATACTCAAATTATACTTAAAATAATTATAATGACCTTTAACACATGCTAAAACCCTTCCAGCTCTTATTTACAAATTCAAATATCCCATTTTGATGGGAAAATACATTATAGCTCCAAAACCATAGTTTTGAAATTATAAGAATTTTAAAACACCCTATATGAATATATAATACATTACACACTGAAAAAAACCAATAT